>JAXRKP010002007.1:67500-76275 GCA_037039925.1 Doris montereyensis
GACTGTGAGTGTGTGCGTGTGACTATGAATGTGTGTGTGTGTGTGACTGTGAGTGTGTGTGTGTAACTAAGTGTGTGTGACTGCGACTGTGAGTGTGTGAAACTGTGAGTGTGACTGTGACTATATGTGTGACTGTGAGTGTGACTGTGACCATGAGTGTGACTGTGAGTGTGTGTGTGACTGTGACTGTGACTGTGAGTGTGACTGTTATTGTTAGTTTGAGTGTGTCTGTGAATATGACTTTAACTATGAATGTGTCTGTGGCCGTGACTGTCAGTGTGTGTGTGTGTGTGTGTGCCTGTGAGTGTGTGTGTGTGTGTGTGACTGTGAGTGTGTGTCTGACTGTGAGTGTGTGTGACTATGAATGTCAGTGTGTGTGTGCGACTGTGAGTGTCTGTGGGACTGTGATTGTGAGTGAGTATGTGTGTCTGTGAGTATGACTGTGTCTGTGACTGTGAGTGTGACTTTGACTGTGAGTGTGTGTGATTGTGAATGTGAGTGTGTGTGTAATTGGTACAGTGAATGTGTGTGTGTGTGTGATTGACTGTGAATGTGACTGTGACTGTCACTGTGTGAGTGAAAGTAAGTGTGAGTGTGTATGTGAGTGTGACTGTGATTGTGAGTGTATGTGCGTGTGTGACTATGACTATGACTGTGAGTGTGAGCGTGTGTGCGTGTGTGACTATGACTGTGAGTGTGAGTGTGACTGTGAGCGTGTGTGTGACTGTGACTATGAGTGTGACTATGAGGGTGACTGTGAGTGTGACTGTGACTGTGACTGTGACTGTGACTATTACTGTGAGTGTGACTGTGATTGTGAGTGTGACTTTGGGTGTGACTATGATTGTGAGTATGACTGTGACTGTGAGCGTGTGTGTGACTGTGACTATGATTATGACTGCGACTGTGAGTGTTTGTGAGTGTGACTGTGACTGTGAGTGTGTGAGTGACTGTGACTGTTACTGTGATTGTGAGTGTGACTGTGAGTGTGACTGTGACTATGAGTGTGTGTGTAACTTTGACTATGAGTGTGTGTATGTCTGTGAGTGTGTGTATTTCAAATGTGACTGTCACTGAGTGTGACTGTGAGTGTGTGTGTGTGTGTGTGTGTGACTCTAAGTGTGTGTGATGGTGACTGTGCGTGTGTGAGACTGTGAGTGTGAGTGAGAGTGTGACTGTGACAATGTGTGTGACTGTGACTGTGACTGTGTATATGACTGTGAGTGTGACTGTGACTGTGAGTGAGTGTGTGTGTGTGCGACAGTGAATGTGACTGTGAGTGTGTGTGTGAGTGTGACTATGACTGTGAGTGTATATGTGACTGTGAATGTGAGTGGACTGTGACTGTGAGTGTGTCTGTCACTGTGAGTGTGTCTGTGAGTGTATGTGTGACTGTGACTGTTACTGTGAGTGTCTGTGAGTGTATGTGTCACTGTGACTGTCAGTGTGTGTGTGATGTGAGTGTGAGTGTATGTGTGACTGTGAGTGTGTGTGTGACTGGAGTGTGAGTGTGATTGTGACTGTGAGTGTGTGTTTGTGACTGTGACTGTGAGTGTGACTGTGACTGTGAGTGTGTGTGTGTGTGACTGTGACTGTGAGTGTGCCTGTGAATGTGAGTGTGACTGTGACTGTGAGTGTGTGTGTGTGACTGTGACTGTGAGTGTGTGTGTGTGATTGTGACTGTGAGTGTGTGTGTGTGACTGTGACTGTGAGTGTGACTGTGAGTGTGTGTGTGTGTGTGACTGTGAGTGTGAGTGTGACTGTGACTGTGAGTGTGTGTGTGTGACTGTGACTGTGACTGTGACTGTGAGTGTGTGTGTGTGACTGTGATTGTGAGTGTGCCTGTGAATGTGCGTGTGTGTGTAACTGTGACTGTGACTTTGCCTGCGAGTGTGTGTGTGTGACTGTGACTGTGTGTGACTGTGACTGTGACTGTGACCGTAATTGTGACTCTGAATGTGTGTGACTCTGACTGTGAGTGTGTGTGTGAAAGTGACTGCGAGTGTGAGTGTGTATGTGAGTGTGAATGTGACTGTGAGTGTGCTTGTGAGTGGGACTGTGACTGTGAGTGTGTATGTGTGACTGTGATTGTGAGTGTGTGTAACTGTGACTGTGAGTGTGGCGGTGGCTGTGAGTGTGTGTGCGTGTGACTGTGACTGTGACTTTGAGTGTGTGTGTGTGTGTGTGACTGTGAGTGTGTATGACTATGAGTGTGTGTGTGTGTGCGACTGTGACTGTGAGTGTGTGTGTGTGACTGTGACTATGAATGTGTGTGTGACAATGTGTGCGAGTGTGTGTGTGTGTGTGTGACTGTGAGTGTGTGTGTGTGACTGTGAGTGTGACTGTGACTGTGTATATGAGTGTGACTATGGGTGTGCGTGTGACTGTGACTGTGTGTGTGAGTGTGACTGTGACTATGACTGCGAGTGTGTATGTGAGTGGTACTGTCAATGTGAGTGTGTGTGTGTGAGTGTGACTGTGACTGTGAGCGTGTGTGTGAGTGTGTGTGTGTGTGGCTGTGACTGTGACTGTGAGTGTGAGTGTGACTGTGTGTGTGTGTGTGTGTGAATTTGACTGTGACTGTGACTGTGAGTGTGTGTGTGTGTGTGTGTGTGTATGTGGTGGACTGTGACTGTGACTGTGACTGTGTGTGTGTGACTGTGAGTGTGAGTGTGACTCTGTGTGTGTGTGTTAATTTGACTGTGACTGTGACTATGAGTGTGTGTGTGACTGTGAGTGTGACTGCGACTTTAAATGTGTGTGTGAGTGTGACTGTGAGTGTGACTATGACTGTGAGTGTGACTGTGACTGTGAGTGTGACTGTGAGTGTGACTGTGAGTATGACTGTGAGTGTGTGTGAGTGTGTGTGTGACTGTGACTGTGAGTGTGACTGTGTGTGTGACTGTGAGTGTGACTGTGACTTTAAGTGTGTGTGTGAGTGTGACTGTGAGTGTGACTATGATTGTGACTGTGACTGTGAGTGTGACTGTGAGTGTGACTGTGAGTGTGAATGTGAGTGTGTGTGTGTGACTGTGACTGTGTGTGTGTGACTGTGAGTGTGTGTGTGAGTGACTGTGAGTGTGACTGTGAGTGTGAGTGTGACTGTGAGTGTGTGTGTGTGAGTTTGAGTGTGACTGTGAGTGTGACTGTGTGTGACTGTGACTGTGACTGTGAGTGTGACTGTGAGTGTGACTGTGAGTGTGACTGTGAGTGTGACTGTGAGTGTGACTGTGAGTGTGACTGTGAGTGTGACTGTGAGTGTGACTGTGAGTGTGACTGTGTGTGACTGTGACTGTGAGTGTGACTGTGAGTGACAGTGACTGTGAGTGTGACTGTGACTGTGAGTGTGACTGTGACTGTGAGTGTGACTGTGAGTGTGACTGTGAGTGTGACTGTGACTGTGAGTGTGACTGTGAGTGTGACTGTGACTGTGAGTGTGACAGTGACTGTGACTGTGACTGTGACTGTGACTGTGACTGTGAGTGTGAGGCCCCTGAAAGGTGGTGCAGAGATGGGATGGGTGATGCGGGAGTGGGATGGGTGGTGCAGAGATGGGGTGGGTGGTGCAGAGATGGGATGGGTTGTGCAGGAATGGGATGGGTGGGGCGGAGATGGGGTGGGTAGTTGGATGGATGATGCAGACATGGGATGTGTGATGGGATGGAGATGTGCAGACATGGGATGTGGATGGGAGTTGATGGGTGATGCAGACATGGGATGGGTGATGCAGACATGGGATGTGTGATGCGGAGTTGGATGGGTGGCAGACATGGATGTGTGATGCGGGAGTTGGATGGGTGATGCAGACATGGGATGGGTGATGCAGACATGGGATGTGTGATGGGAGTTGGGAGGTGCAGACATGGGATGGGTGATGCAGACATGGGATGTGTGATGCAGACGGATGTGTTGGACATGGATGGGTGATGCAGAGATGGGATGGGTGATGCAGAGATGGGATGGGTGGTGCAAACATGGGATGGGATGCAGAGATGGGATGTGTGATGGGAGATGGGATGGGTGATGCAGACAGTGATGGATGGGACGTGTGATGCAGACATGGGATGGGGTACGGACATGGGATGTGTGATGCAGGATGGGATGGGTGATGCAGAGATGGGATGGGTGATGCAGAGATGGGATGGGTGATGCAGAGACGGGATGCGGAAGTTGGATGGGTGATGCAGAGATGGGATGGGTGACGCAGAGATCGGGATGGGTGGTGCAGACATGGGATGGGTGATGCGGAAGTTGGACAGGTGGTGCAGAGACGGGATGGGATGGGTGATGCAGAGATGGGATGGGTGGTGCAGAGATGGGATGGGTGGTGCAGAGATGGCATGGGTGGTGCAAAGATGGGGTGAGTGATGCAGAGATGGGATGGGTGATGCAGAGATGGGATGGGTGATGCAGAGATGAGATGGGAGGTGCAGAGATGGGATGGGTGGTGCAGAGATGGGATGGGTGATGCAGAGATGGGATGGGTGGTGCAGAGATGGGATGGGTGATGCAGATGTGGATGCGGAAGTTGGATGGGTGGTGCAGAGATGGGATGGGTGGTGCAGAGATGGGATGGGTGGTGCAGAGGATGGGGTGCAGAGAGGATGGGTGATGCAGAGATGGGATGGGTGATGCAGAGATGGGATGGCAGATGGGATGGTGCAGAGATGGGATGGGTGGTGCAGAGATGGGATGGGTGGTGCAGAGATGGGATGGGTGATGGAGATGGGATGGGTGGTGCAGACAATGGGATGGGATGGGATGTGAGGAGATGGGATGGGTGGTGCAGAGATGGGATGGGTGGTGCAGAGATGGGATGGGTGGTGCAGAGATGGGATGGGTGATGCAGAGATGGGATGGGTGATGCAGAGATGGGATGGGTGGTGCAGAGATGGGATGGGTGGTGCAGAGATGGGATGGGTGATGCAGAGATGGGATGGGTGGTGCAGAGATGGGATGGGTGATGCAGAGTGGGATGGGTGGTGCAGAGAGATGGGATGGGTGATGCATGGGAGATGGGATGGGATGGGTGGTGCAGAGATGGGATGGGTGGTGCAGAGGATGGGTGGTGCAGAGATGGGATGGGTGGTGCAGAGATGTGATGGGTGGTGCAGAGATGGGATGGGTGGTGCAGAGATGGGATGGGTGGTGCAGAGATGGGATGGGTGGTGCAGAGATGGGATGGGTGGTGCAGAGATGGGATGGGTGGTGCAGAGATGGGATGGGTGGTGCAGAGATGGGATGGGTGGTGCAGAGATGTGATGCAGGAGTGGTGCAGAGATGGGATGGGTGGTGCAGATGGGATGCAGAGGATGGGTGGTGCAGATGTGGCAGAGATGTGATGGATGGGTGGTGCAGAGATGGGATGGGTGATGCAGAGATGTGATGGGTGGTGCAGAGATGGGATGGGTGGTGCAGAGATGTGATGGGTGGTGCAGAGATGGGATGGCAGAGATGTGATGGGTGGTGCAGAGATGGGATGGGTGGTGCAGAGATGGGATGGGTGGTGCAGAGATGTGATGGGTGGTGCAGAGAGATGGGGGTGGTGATGCGGGAGTGGGATGGGTGGTGCGACAACGGCCGACATGGGAAACTGGAGCTCATGATAAATAAATTGCATTTAGGACTTATCTTTTTGTTTTTGAAATGAAAGAAAACCAAGCGAGTATAAACACCATAGTACATGTACTAGTAATAGTATACAATATCAATTATCACAAGCATGCCCATAGACGATGATTTTGATTACTCTTTTACTTTTACCACATTCTTTTTTTTTTCAACTATGTACTACATAATAACATAATAGGTCACTGGGTACAGGGTGATATCAAGTACCGGTACTGTATGCGTATTCCATACTTAGGTTAGACGGGTTTTTCATTGCATGTCTAATGATAGGAAATGAAGTCACGAGTAACAATAATAATAAAAATTTCGTGGATCGCAGGCAAAACAATCTTTTCCCAATCAATTAAAATACTGATTTGACCCAAGAGTTTATTCGCTAAGAACCTAAAGCAGGCTGTTTGAAATTTATCTGTGAAATATGGCAGTTATGGGTGCAGTGGTTCCTGAGATAAGAGCGGTCAAAGTTTGAGATGTGGAGTTTATATATTTATATTATGTCATACACTAATCAATAGTCTCAATCCAACTGGTGGTTGGCAGGCGTATAATGTGGTAGTGGTAGGACCTACATCTTTCCTTTACTCTTTTACATGTACTTATCTATCCTTATCATCTTGCTGTTTCCTCAGGGTGCATTTAGAAAAAACAAAACAAAGCACAAACAAAACTAAATAAAGATGTCTCAATCAAACTTGTAGAAACAAACAATACAATTAAAGTAGGTGTGATACAAGATAAGTTTTTATTTTTTCCCAACAAATCACAGTGGTTAAAGAAATCATTTTTATATCAATTATAATACTAATATTAATAATGATAAAATTAAATTCTAAAAAAAACCCAACTCAAGAGGTAATGATTGTTTTGTTTAACACTGAAGAAGCTCAAAAGAGCCAAAGACATGGATGCAATAGAGTCAATTTTCACTAAAGTCAAAATGGTCAAAATGGCACTTTAAGTCTCTGTTTATGTTACATACATTAATAAATGGAACAAGTGGTGGAGGTCTTTTCCCCCCTCTACACTAAGTGAGTGATACGTTAACATCAACATCTAATCTCTAACCCTGGCAGTTTGCTATGGTCCGCAAAAAGAATGTGCAGCCCCTAATATAGCATAGACCTAATAACACAGACCATCAGAATATTCACACAACATTTTCATTTATTTTCTTCATACAATCGTTTCTGACCTCTTTTATGCATTAATTATTCAGTCAAGTTATTCTATTCTCTACGGAAACCAGAAGCAAGCAATAGCTTAGCTTCATTAATAAAACAAATCAAAGAATAAAGTTGAATTTGCAATAATTTACGGGCTGAATATATATATCACAAGACACCCTCGTTATGCCATTGAAAGGGAATTACCTCCACCCTCCCCTTTTTTCTTCCATTTACTCAAACAAACACACAAAACAAAACTGCGCACACACAAATTAATAGTGTTCAATTCAATGCCCTTTTCTCCAATAAAAACAGGATTCTTTCTGTCAAATAAGTACCTTTCAATTCATGACTTCATACATCCTGCTTCTTTATCAATTTGAGTTCCTGCCTATGGCTATAACAAAAAAACAACAACAAATATAAATGAAGCCCAGATAGACTGCTGGCTCAAGCTGCCCTCTTGCCCTACTTAAAAATCAATATCAGGCATAATATTAATACAGTCCTTTCGGTTATGTAGATGTACCTCAATTTCCTGAAGCTGTTGTGCCATCCTTCACTCCAAGAAACAAATTAATTATTCTAAGCCACTCACTAAGTATTCTCACTTAAGCATGAATCAACACACAAATGACCGCATTAATTTTGACATGGTGGAAACAGCGAGAAGTCCAAACACAAATTTTCTTGTATTTGTAGTAAAGTCATCAAGTTTTGTTTTCTTTCAAAGAAGTCGTTAACAAATCATATTATATATCGGCATAATATGTCATATATCATGTCATAACAACACAACCATCGTTTATATACTAAATGCCAATAATATATCTTCTCAAACATCTTGTCAAAGAAAAATGTCTTCCGGTTGAGAGATCCATTGTTACCTTTACAAATGTACAGCATTGTACACTAAGATATTTTGGTAGAAATGTGGAAAAAAGCAAATTGTCTTTTTGCAAGCTCCTATGTTTGCAGTCACAGTAACAGTAGACAGCTTTACTCGTGTGCAGACACCGGGACAATGTTTACTCCTGTTGTTTTAGCAGATGGAAAATATGGCCTCTTTATCACAGGTAATGACAAAAAACAATATATATAAAGTGATATAAAGGCTACGTCTTGACATCATGAATGCATCTGTTGGCTTTGATAAAAACTTGGTTTCAAATCTCTATCTTGTTGCGGCATAATTCATTCAATAACTGCCATGTTCTGAGAAGTGCAAAAGACGGTATTACAATTACAATGTTTTTAACTGTATGAAACACAATGTTAATAATACTTTGTAAAACATGAATAACAAAGAGTTATTGAAATAAACAAACTGGAAAAAGATCTATGAAAGTCAAATACAAAGTACCAAAATGCCTTCCAGTCTGTCCTCCTCCTGCGACAAAAAAAGAAAATAATAAATTTAAAAATAGATTAAAAAAACCCCAACCCAACCCTACTCCCCCCCCCCCCACACAAAAATAAAACCCCAGAAGAAAACAAGAACAACTCCTCCTCCTTTTCCTAATCCCATGCAAATAATCAATAAATAGAGTAAACACTAACATTCAATCATTTGATTTCAAATATACAAACTGTAGTCATAATATCATAACGAGTAAAAAAGAAAGTAGCAAAATCAATGCCTATTTATTTGAACAGCAAGAAAAACATGAAAAAACATATATGACCTTGTTAAATAGGAAAATTGATGGAAACTTACAACATGATTGAACAGTCTCAGATATACAGGAATATTTTTTATCATAGATGTCTTTAACTTTAATTGATCAACACACACTACTAACAGATTCATATCATCATAACTTTTAATTGATCAAAGCACTACTAACAGATTCATATCATCACAACTTTAATTGATCAAAACACACTGCTAACAGATTCTACTAACACTCATTCATATCATCATAACTTTAATTGATCAAAACACACTACTAACAGATTCATATCATCATAACTTTAA
>JAXRKP010002008.1:5000-32500 GCA_037039925.1 Doris montereyensis
GAGACTGTCCTCACCTGTTGTTACCTATGAAAAGCACCTAATTTATCTTATTCTTGAGACAGTCCTCACCTGTTGTTACCTATGAAAAACAATTCAAATTTTTGTTTGTCCTTGGTGGAAGCAAATCTCAGTCTACCCGGAGCTGGGCAAAAAGGGAAGTGGATTATTATTTTTTATTTTTCTCCTCAACTACAAAAGTCTCCCCTTGTGAGATATGATATTCTCTGCATCATCAAATTCTGAAACCGTACTGGGAAGAAATCGACTTGATGTGGCAGATGACATGTGAGTAGCTTTTATGAGTTCGCTCTGTCTCTCTTTGTCTGTCTGTCTCTGCTTTTTGTCTTTCATGACACACTGTCTCTCCCTCTCATTGCCGTCTTCCTCATGTCATTGCACCTCCATATTTCCATTGCACCTTCTTTTAATAGTCCCTGCACACCCTCCTCCTGTCATTCACTCCCTCTCGCGTTTTGTTTCCACTTGTAGGCATGGTCACACAATAAAGATGTGTGCCATGCCATTCAAAAAGGAATGCATTGTCATCAACGACTTTAAATGCAATGGGACCCAATTAAAACGTTTAGGCCACACAAGTAAGCATGCAATCGCTAACACCAGGTTTACTAGCTTAACAGTGCGCAGTAGTTGGGTATCTTTAATCTCAAACCTCCAGAAATAAAATGACGCCCAAAACAGGCACACAGAAAAGAAGAAGAAGAAGTAAACGAAATCAGTCATGATTACAAAAACAATTCATAACAAAAAACTTAAAAAAGAACCCACATGCATGAAAACCCTGCAAGAAAACTTGTAAGTCGTCAACTGCATGAACGCCAAGTCATGCATTTTGTAGGCTCATTTATCCTGTCATGACACACTTGGGGAAACATTATCTCAATAACTTCCTTTATCACAACCCGTCACTTCCCCCTAGTTCCCTCCCCCCCCCACACTTTTCCTTCTGATGTCACGACACACTTTTTTTCACACATTCTCCAAACTCACGATAAGACAACATAACATGTCTTGACACACTTGGAGGCCTTCACTAGTCCTGTCATGAAAAACTTGTAGGTCTTCACTAGTCCTGTTATTGCACACTTGTAGGCCTTCACTAGTCCTGTGATTGCACACTTGTAGGCCTTCACTAGTCATGTCATGACACACTTGTAGGTCTTCCCTAGTCATGTCATGTCATGACACACTTGTAGGTCTTCCCTAGTCATGTCATTACACACTTGTAGGCCTTCACTAATCCTGTCATTGCACACTTGTAGGCCTTCACTAGTCCTGTGATTGCACACTTGTAGGCCATGTCATCACTGGTAGTCCAGTCATGACACACTTGTAGGTCACTAGTCATGTCATGACACACTTGTAGGCCTTCACTAGTCATGTCATGACACAATTTGTAGGCCATGTCATAACACACATAGTCTTCCTAGTCATGTCATGACACACTTGTAGGCCTTCACTAGTCCTGTCATGACACACTTGTAGGTCTTCCTAGTCATGCCATGACACACTTGTAGGTCTTCACTAGTCCTGTGATACACTTGTAGGCCTTCACTAGTCCTGTCATGACACACTTGTAGGCCTTCACTAGTCATGTCATGACACACTTGTAGGCCTTCACTAGTCCTGTCATGGCACACTTGTAGGCCTTTACTAGTCATGTCATGACACATGTAGGCCTTCACTGATGCACTTGTAGGTTCACACATGTTGTAGGCCTTCACTAGTCATGTCATTGCACACTTGTAGGCCTTCACTAGTCCTGTCATGGCACACTTGTAGGCCTTTACTAGTCATGTCACTTGTCATGTGGACTAGTCATGTCATTGCACACTTGTAGGCCTTCACTAACCTGTCTATTGCACTAGTCATGTCATTGCACACTTGTAGGCCTTCACTAGTCCTGTCATTGCACACTTGTAGGCCTTTACTAGTCCTGTCATTGCACACTTGTAGGCCTTTACTAGTCCTGCCCTCACATTGCACACTTGTAGGCCTTTTTTATTAGTCATGTCATTGCACACTTGTGAGGCCTTACTAGTCCTGTCATTGCACAGTTGTAGGCCTTTACTAGTCCTGTCATTGCACACTTGTAGGCCTTTACTAGTACTGTCATTGCACACTTGTAGGCCCTCATTAGTCCTGTCATTGCACACTTGTAGGCCTTTACTAGTCCTGTCATTGCACACTTGTAGGCCTTCACTAGTCTCATGTCATTGCACACTTGTAGGCCTTTTACTAGTCCTGTCATTGCACACTTGTAGGACTTTACTAGTCCTATCATTGCACACTTGTAGGCCTTCACTAGTCCTGTCATTGCACACTTGTAGGCCTTTACTAGTCCTGTCATTGCACACTTGTAGGCCTTCACTAGTCCTGTCATTGACACACTTGTAGGTCTTTACTAGTCCTGTCATTGCACACTCTGTAGGCCTTCACTAGTCCTGTCATAACACACTTGTAGGTCTTCCCTAGTCATGTCATTGACACACTTGTAGGCCTTCACTAGTCCTGGGTCATAACACACTTTGTAGGTCTTCCCTAGTCATGTCATTACAATACTTGTAGGTCTTCACTAGTCATGTCATGACACACTTGTAGGCCTTCACTAGTCCTGTCATGACACACTTGTAGGTCTTCACTAGTCCTGTCATGACACACTTGTAGGCCTTCACTAGTCTGGTCATGACACACTTGTAGGTCTTCCCTAGTCATGTCATGACACACTGGTAAGTCTTCACTAGTCCTGGCACGTCATGACACACTTGTAGGCCTTCACTAGTCATGTCATTACACACTTGTAGGCCTTCACTAGTCATGTCATGACACACTTGTAGGCCTCACTAGTCCTGTCATGACACACTTGTAAGTCTTCACTAGTCCTGTCATGACACACTTGTAGGCCTTCACTAGTCATGTCACGACACACTTGTAGGTCTTCACTAGTCCTGTCATGACACACTTGTAGGTCTTCACTAGTCCTGTCATGACACACTTGTAGGTCTTCACTAGTCCTGTCATGACACACTTGAGGCCTTCACTAGTCATGACACACTTGTAGGCCTTCACTAGTCATGTCATGACACACTTGTAGGGCTCTTCACTAGTCCTGTCATGACACACTTGTAGGCCTTCACTAGTCCTGTCATGACACACTTGTAGGTCTTCACAGTCCTGTCATGACACACTTGTAGGTCTTCACTAGTCATGTCATGACACACTTGTAGGTCTTCACTAGTCATGTCATGACACACTTGTAGGTCTTCACTAGTCATGTCATGACACACTTGTAGGCCTTCACCAGTCATGTCATGACACACTTGAGGCCTTCACTAGTCATGTCATGACACATTTGCAGGCCTTCACTAGTCATGTCATGACACACTTGTAGGTCTTCACTAGTCATGTCATGACACACTTGTAGGTCTTCCCTAGTCATGTCATGACACACTTGTAAGTCTTCCCTAGTCCTGTCACTAGGCCTTCACTAGTCCCGTCATGACACACTTCATTAGGCCTTCACTAGTCATGTCATTGCACACTTGTAGGTCTTCACTAGTCATGTCATGACACACTTGTAGGTCTTCACTAGTCATGTCATGACACACTTGTAGGTATTCATTAGTCATGTCATGACACACTTGTAGGCCTTCACTAGTCATGTCATGACACACTTGTAGGCCTTCACTAGTCCTGTCATTGCACACTTGTAGGCTTCACTAGTCCTGTCATTGACACACTAGGCCTTCACTAGTCATGTCATTGCACACTTGTAGGCCCTTCACTAGTCCTGTCATTGACACTTGTAGGCCTTCACTAGTCCTGTCATGACACACTTGTAGGCCTTCACTAAGTCCTGTCATGACACACTTGTAGGTCTTCACTAGTCCTGTCATTGCACACTTGTAGGTCTTCACTTTACTAGTCCTGTCATTGCACACTTGTAGGCCTTCACTAGTCCTGACACATGACACTAATCATGTCAAATGACACTTGTAGGCCTTCACTAGTCATGTCATTGACACACTTATAGGCCTTCACTAGTCCTGTCATTGCACACTTGTAGGCCTTCACTAGTCATGTCATGACACACTTGTAGGTCTTCACTAGTCCTGTCATGACACACTTGTAGGCCTTCACTAGTCATGTCATGATACACTTGTAGGCCTTCACTAGTCCTGTCATGATGCACTTGTAGGTCTTCACTAGTCATGTCATGACACACTTGTAGGCCTTCACTAGTCAGTATGTCATGTCATTGCACACTTGTAGGCCTTCACTAGTCATGTCATGACACACTTGTAGGCCTTCACTAGTCATGATGCACTTGTAGGCCTTCACTAGTCCTGTCATGACACACTTGTAGGCTAGTCATTCACTAGTCATGTCATGACACACTTGTAGGCCTTCACTACTTGTAGGCCTTCACTAGTCCTGTCATGACACACTTGTAGGTCTTCACTAGTCATAGTCATGACACACTTGTAGGTCTTCACTAGTCCTGTCATGTCATGACACACTTGTAGGTCCTTCACTAGTCCTGTCATGACACACTTGTAGGCCTTCACTAGTCATGTCATGACACACTTGTAGGTCTTCACTAGTCATGTCATGACACACTTGTAGGCCTTCACTAGTCCTGTCATGACACACTTGTAGGTCTTCACTAGTCCTGTCATGACACACATAGGTCTTCACTAGTCATGTCATGACACACTTGTAGGCCTTCACTAGTCATGTCATGACACACTTGTAGGTCACTTCACATTAGTCCTGTCATGACACACTTGTAGGCTTTTCACTAGTCCTGTCATGACACATTTGTAGGCCTTCACTAGTCATGTCATGACACACTTGTAGGCCTTCACTAGTCCTGTCATGACACACTTGTAGGCCTTCACTAGTCCTGTCATGACACACTTGTAGGCCTTCACTAGTCATGTCATGACACGCTTGACGCCTTCACTAGTCTTGTAGGCTTATAAGGCCTTCACTAGTCCTGTCATGACACACTTGTAGGACTTGGACTAGTCCTGTCATGGCACACTTGTAGGCCTTCACTAGTCCTGTCGACACGCTTGCACGCCTTCACTATTCATGTCATGACACACTTATAAGGCTTCACTAGTCATGTCATGACCCACTGGTAGGCCTTCACTAGTCATGTCATGACACACTTGTAGGTCTTCACTAATCCTGTCATGACACACTTGTAGGTCTTCACTAGTCATGTCATGACACACTTGTAGGTCTTCACTAGTCATGTCATTGCACACTTGTAGGTCTTCAGTAGTCATGTCATTGCACACTTGTAGGCCTTCACTAGTCCTGTCATTACACACTTGTAGGTCTTCACTAGTCCTGTCATTACACACCAGCCTTCACTAGTCATGTCATGACACACTTGTAGGCCTTCACTAGTCATGTCATGACACACTTGTAGGTCTTCACCATGTCATGACCCACTAGTCTTCATAGTCATGTTATGACACACTTGTAGGTCTTCACTAATCCTGTCATGACACACTTGTAGGTCTTTAGTCATGTCATGACACACTTTAGGTCTTAGGTCATAACACACTTGTAGGTCTTCACTAGTCATGTCATGACACACTTGTAGGTCTTCACTAGTCATGTCATAACACACATAGTCATGTCATGACACATTTGCAGGCCTTCACTAGTGTAGGCCTTGTAGGTCTTCATTAGTCATGTCATGACACACTTGTAGGCCTTCACTTGTAGTCATAGTCATGATATACTTGTAGGTCTTCACCAGTATGTCATGATCATTAGCCTTCACTAGTCATGTCATGACACACTTGTAGGGCCTTCACTAGTCCTGTCATTGCACACTTGTAGGCCTTCACTTAGTCATGTCATGACACACTTGTAGGCCTTCACTAGTCCTGTCATGATGCACACTTGTAGGTCTTCACTAGTCATGTCATGACACACTTGCAGGGCCTTCACTAGTCATGTCATTGCACACTTGTAGGCCTTCACTAGTCCTGTCATGACACACTTGTAGGCCCTCACTAGTCATGTCATGATGCACTTGTAGGCCTTCATTAGTTCTGTTATGACACACACTTGTAGCCCTCACTAGTCATGTCATTGCACACTTGTAGGCCCTCATTAGTCATGTCATGACACACTTGTAGGCCCTCATTAGTCCTGTCTTTGCACAGTTGTAGTCATGTCATTGACACACTTGTAGGCCCTCATTAGTCATGTCATTGCACAGTTGTAGGCCCTCATTGTCATTGCACACTTGTAGGCCTTCATTAGTCATGTCTTTGCACAGTTGTAGGCCTTCATTAGTCATGTCATTGCACACTTGTAGGCCTTCACTAGCCCTCATTAGTCATGTCATTGCACACTTGTAGGTCCTGTTATGACACATTAGTCATGTCATGTTGCACAGTTGTAGGCCCTCATTAGTCATGTCATGACACACTTTGTAGGCCTTCACTAGTCCTGTCATGCACACTTGTAGGCCCTCATTAGTCCTGTCATGATACACTTGTAGGCCTTCACTAGTCATGTCATGACACACTTGTAGGCCCTCATTAGTCATGTCATTGCACTTGTAGGCCTTCATTAGTCCTGTTATGACACACTTGTAGGCCCTCACTAGTCATGTCATTGCACACTTGTAGACCCTCATTAGTCATGTCATGACACACTTGTAGGCCTTCACTAGTCCTGTCATGACACACTTGTAGGCCTTCACTAGTCCTGTCATGACACACTTGTAGGCCTTCACTAGTCCTTCATGATGCAGTCCTGTCCTGTTATGACACACTTGTAGGCATGTCATTGCACACTAGTCCTGTCATGACACACTTGTAGGCCTTCACTAGTCCTGTCATGACACACTTTGCACTAGTCCTGTTGACACACTAGGCCTTCACTCCTGTCATGACACACTTGACACAGTCCTGTATAAGGCTTCACTAGTCCTGTCATGGCACACTAGTTGTAGGACTTGACTAGTCCTGTCATGGCACACTTGTACTTTGACTAGTCCTTCACTAGTCCTGTCATGACACGCTTGCACGCCTTCACTAGTCCTGTCATGACACGCTTATAAGGCTTCACTAGTCCTGTCATGACAGACTTGTAGGCCTTCACTAGTCATGTCATGACACACTTGTAGGCCTTCACTAGTCCTGTCATGACACACTTGTAGGCATTCACTAGTCCTGTCATGGCACACTTGTAGGCCTTCACTAGTCATGTCATTGCACACTTGTAGGCCTTCACTAGTCATGTCATTGCACACTTGTAGGCCTTCACTAGTCCTGTCATTACACACTTGTAGGCTCTCACTAGTCCTGTCATTACACACTTGTAGGCCTTCACTAGTCATGTCATGACACACTTGTAGGCCTTCACCTAAGTCATGTCATGACACCTTGGAGGCCCTCACTAGTCATGTCATTGCACACTTGTAGGCCCTCATTAGTCATATCATGACACACTTGTAGGCCCTCACTAGTCATGTCATTGCACACTTGTAGGCCTTCACTATTCCTGTCATGACACACTTTGTAGGCCTTCACTAGTCATGTCATGACACACTTGCAGGCCTACTAGTCCTGTCATTGCACACTTCTGTAGGTCTTCACTAGTCCTGTGATTGCACACTTTGTAGGCCTTCACTAGTCCTGTCATGACACACTTGTAGGTCTTCACTAGTGCTGTGATTCATGACACACTTGTAGGCCTTTACTAATCCCGTCATTGCACACTTGTAGGCCTTTACTAGTCCTAAATATTGCACACTTGTAGGCCTTTACTAGTTCCGTCATTGCACACTTGTAGGCCTTGACAGTCCTGTCATTGCACACTTGTAGGCCTTTACTAGTCCTGTCATGACACACTTGTAGTGGCCTTTCACTAGTCCTGTCATGACACACTTGTAGGCCTTTTACTAGTCCTGTCATTGCACACTTGTAGGCCTTCACTAGTCCCGTCAAGTTTTCGTGTTCATTACTAGAATCAACTAACCCTTTGGTTTTTTCGCGTGCATCATTAGATGACGTTAGATTAAACATTATTATTAAGTAGTTAAACGTTGCCGCAGATGTTACACAACTGATTTTTGTTTTTGTCATGCCACTTCCAGTATGAGGTTTTCAAGACTCGAGAAAGTTAAGATGAGCACACAGTCTATGTGGGTGGCAGGGTCCCTTCGCGGGGTTCTGAGGAAGGCAGTTTTACCAAATGGAGACAACTCGTTTATCGCTTTACTAGTTGGAGCAGTTCACTCCCTTGACATTGTCACCATCACAAAATCTCAGTATGGATTCTTTCATTTTATATGATTGTTTGTTAGAAATGATACTGGCCTAACCTTCATTCAACATATCGGTTGTACCCTAAACGCCGGACATTTTTGTCTAAGTATAACAAGTTACTCATTTTAATTACCATAAGGTAGTCGATCAGAAAAATCTACTTTTGATGAATTACCGTCAATATTAGTTAAGATCGGTCGAATATTACGGGAAACATTTCGCGTCCTCTTCTACGAAAAATGACATCGAGACATGAGTGGCGGACCTGGAGCAGTTGAAATAGGGTCGACATGAAGTATTTGATAGCCTCTCACGATTGTATGATGTTTCAAAGTATTATATTATCCTTTTATAGGCTTATAGGCAAAGCAATATTAAAATAACGGAAAAAAATTTGTTAAAAATGCGATTTTCTCAAAATGTTACTTTTTGACAGTGATATGATCTACCTTTATGTTTATTGTCCGATTGCCCCAAATTTTGTATATCACATCTATAACAAAAAAATTCAACCAGTAGCGATTTTTTGCAACACAAATTTTTGTGTGATAACATTTGCAAAAAATTTAGCATTTTCAAAAAGTCATCAAATCAAAACAATTTAATTTATCCAAAAAAGCTACTGGGTGCGGCTAGATATTGAACCGAATAATGTGTGCAAAGTTATAGCCAAATTTGTTCATAACTGAAAATGTCTATTTGAAATGAAATTGTTGTTATTTTCACAATAAAAATAATCCCCCTAAACAAAAAAGACCCAGACATAAAACAATTATCCTGTCATCGGTTGTGCTACTGTCATATTGTTATATTATTATGGTGTTATATTATTATGTTGTTATATTATTATGTTGTTATATTATTATGTTGTTATATTATTATGTTGTTATATTATTATGTTGTTATATTATTATGTTGTTATATTATTATGTATTTATATTATTATGTTATTATATTATTATGTTTGTTATATTATTATGTTGTTATATTATTATGTTGTTATATTATTATGTTAAGATTAATGAATTAAATCGTAATGTACAATTTAATGTTTCATAGCATTCTATTCTTACTCTACGGGGAACTCGGAAGTCAGAGGCAAGGTGTCGGCCTCTCAACCAAAAGGGTGTGGGTTCGAACCCCACCAGTGATTGAAAAATTTTCTCGATTTTTTGTTAGAGCGAAATATAACTCCCCTGGTCCAGGTAGGTGGATCGACACCTAGTCCCATCAGAGACGGCCGACACAAAGGAGGTTCCGTGTGCAGATCACTACATTCTGTGCACGTTAAAGGTCCTTTGGCTGTCGGAGCAAAATTAAGAATCGTACCAAAAAATCCCGAGATCTTTTAGATGTGGATGTGGGTAAATCACATCAAAACTGAGTCCATGAAAATTGTTGTATTGTTATCTTGTTGTATTGTTATATTGTTGTATTGTTGTATTGTTGTTTTGTTATATTGTTATATTATTATATTGTGGTATTGTTATATTGTTATGTTATTATCTTGTTATATTGTTGTATTATTATATTGTTATATTGTTATATTGTTATGTTATTATCTTGTTATATTGTTATGTTATTATATTGTTATATTGTTATATTGTTATGTTATTATTATGTTGTATTATTATATTGTTATATTGTTACGTTATTATATTGTTGTATTGTTATATTGTTATATTGTTATGTTATTATATTGTTATATTATTATATTGTTATTTTGTTATGTTATTATATTGTTGTATTATTATATTGTTGTATTGTTATGTATTATATTATATTGTTATATTGTTGTATTGTTATATTGTTATATTGTTATATTGTTATATTATTATATTGTTATATTGTTATGTTCTTATATTGTTGTATTATTATATTGTTATATTGTTATGTTATTATATTGTTATATTATTGTATTGTTGTATTGTTATATTGTTATATTGTTATATTGTTGTATTGTTATGTTATTATATTGTTATATTGTTGTATTGTTATGTTATTATATTGTTGTATTATTATATTGTTATATTGTTATGTTATTATATTGTTATATTGTTATATTGGTATATTGTTATATTGGTATATTGGTATATCGTTATGTTATTATATTGTTGTATTATTATATTGTTATATTGTTATGTTATTATATTGTTATATTGTTGTATTATTATTTTGTTGTATTATTGTATTGTTATATTGTTATGTTATTATATTGTTATATTGTTATGTTATTATATTGTTATGTTGTTATATTGTTATATTGTTATGTTATTATGTTAAGGTTAATGACTTACTCGTAATGCTCAATTTAATGTTTTATATTCATATTATTTATAGTCTATTCATTGTATGTACTCAATGGACAGTCTGGACACAATTTAAAATCCTACCAAAACACAGAGATCACCTTAGTTGTGGATGTGGGTAAATAAAAAAATCAATCAATCAATCAAAACTCACTGTAATGAAAACATGATAATAATAATTCAATTTAATCTGATTCAAATTCAATTAAGCCCACCTGCGCTGAGGCCTACTCTTTTCTCCTGTTTCCTTACTTGGAGTAAGTTGGAGGTACTTTATTTTTCTCTCTTCTCTCCTTCTGTTCGTTTCTTCCCTTTTCATTCTCTCCCTCTGTCTGTCTCTTTATCTCTGTATCTCTGTCAGTGTCTCTCTCTCTATATATGTCTATTAATCTCTCTCTCTGTCTCTTTATCTTTGTCTCTCTCCCTCTGTCTGTCTCTTTATCTCTGTGTGTTTCTCTCTCCTTTGTCTATCTGGCTCCCTCCCTCTGTCTCTTGGTCTCTCCCCTGTCTCTTTGTCTGTCTGTGTCTCTCTCCGTCTGTCTATTTGGCTCTCTCCCTCTGTCTCTTTATCTGTCTGTGTCTCTCTCCCTCTGTCTATCTGGCTCTCTCCCTCTGTCTCTTTATCTGTCTGTGTCTCTCTCCCTCTGTCTATCTGGCTCTCTCCCTCTGTCTGTCTGTCTCTTTATCTCTGTCCTCTTCCTCTGTCTCTTTGTCTGTCTGTGTTTCTCTCCCTCTATCTCTTTGTCTCTGTCTGTCTCTTTGTCCCGTCCCTCTTTGTCTGTCTGTGTCTCTCTCCCTCTGTCTCCGTCTGTCTGTCTCTTTCTCTTCATTTATCACACACTGGGGTGTTCCATAGCTTTCTTCTTTCGATTCCTCTTACAGCACACAATGTGTGTTATTCTTGTATAGTGTGCATGTATGTATTATGTGCATGCATTGTGTGTGTGTGTGTGTGTGATTGTAATAAATGTGCTTATGGTCGTTATTCATTGTTGTCTCATGACGGTCAATTTATGCGTGTGTCATCAAAAATGCTTCTTTAATTTCATTATGAGGTCAGACTAAAAATGCGTTCTTTAATTTATTATAAGGAAATCTGTTTCCAAATTCTTTGCAATTGTGATATCAGTACTTGTGTGTCTACTTGTGTGTCTACCAGTTTGAAACGTTTCAAACACATTTTGACTAACTGGTTCCATGTATGTCATGGGTGCTGACGCATCTGGATTATTTTAAAACTATAGTAAGGAAATCTGCCATCTATCACATTTTAAGCCTGGGACTGGGAGAAAGATCATGTCAGGCATCTGAAGGTAGAATGGGAACGGGATAAAGACAGAAAGAAAAATGAAAGAGAGAAAAGAAAGAATGAAGAAAGAAAGAAAGAAAATAGAAAGAGAGAAAATAGAAAGAAAGAAAGAAAGAAAGAATGAGAAAAAGAAAAAAAAAGAAAGAAAATACAGGAAAGAAAGAAAAAAAGAAAGAAAGAGAGAAAGAAAGAAGAAATTATGGGTTGCAATGTTAACAACACAGCAATCTCCCTCCCCTCCACCTCCCTCCCACGCCTATCAACCCCGATCCCCCGACCTCTCCTACCCCATAAACAAAAAACAGAAACAAACAAATACAACAAACTAAACACAACATCAAACCGGCACAGAAAGCATTGGTGGACAAGTTGTAAGAAATGTGACACACACACACACACACACACACACACACACACACAAACACATGTGTAGGCTACACAGCTGATGAAAGAAAACTCACACACCTTGACTGACTCAATTTTCTACAAATGTATTTAGGAAAACAATCGTTATTATGTCAGACATAACCACCTGTCAAATTGTCTTGTCTTGTAATATTTTAATATAAAAGTTCAATAAATAAAATTGTAACGTAATGTAAATATTTCAATATTATGAAAAAAGCCTTTATATCAATTAATATAATTGTAAGATACATTATACAAAATACAATATATATATATATATATATATACATGATCAAAAAAAGAGAAAAAAAAACAAACAAAGGTCAACGTGTCAAAATTCTTATTTTTTATGAACTGCTTGGACGAAGGTTAGCGAAATAAATGGACACGTCATAACATATGTTTAAAAAATCATAAACGTTTAAAATTATGATGATTGACAAAAGTTGACAACTCCATCCCTCATTCTATAATATAACATCACAGTAAACAAGGATAAAATGCCCCATGGCATTCCTGAGAACATGGACACCCAACCTTATTTATAAACAATGCAGATCTAGTTCATATTCTCCCCCCTCACTTTTCTCAAAACCACCGAAAATGATTTGGGGCCCAAATGTTAGCACACTGACAGACAAAAATGTTAGCACACTGACAGACAAACTGTGTCATCGTGTGTATTCTAAATGGGAATGTATATAAACAGCAATTTCATCTGTATTGATTTGTTTCCATTTCCTTCTTTTGTCATACTAATTGAAATTGATTTATAGACTATAACAATTCGACGGTGAAAGTCTAAAATTAGTAACACCTTTTCTCTCTCTCGTTTTTTAACATTAGAAATCCCCTATGCTTTGTCTAAGTAGGATTCTGGGGCACAAGAACCAATGAAAACCTGTATAATAACTATATGAGCAATCTGTGTATCTCTTATACTGGGTCTAGTTTTTGATACTTGCAATTTTTGTATCCCTATACTGGGTCTAGTTTTTGATACTTGCAATCCGTGTATCCTATATTGGGTCTAGTTTTTGATACTTGCAATCCATGTATCCCTATATTGGGTCTAGTTTTTGATATTGCAATCCGTGTATCCTATATTGGGTCTAGTTTTTTGATACTTGCAATCCGTGTATCCCTATATTGGGTCTAGTTTTTGATATTTGCAATCCGTGTATCCCTATATTGGGTCTAGTTTTTGATACTTGCAATCCGTGTATCCCTATATTGGGTCTAGTTTTTGATATTTGCAATCCGTGTATCCCTATATTGGGTCTAGTTTTTGATATTTTGCAATCCGTGTATCCCTATATTGGGTCTAGTTTTTGATATTTGTAACTGTATCCCTATATTGGGTCTAGTTTTTGATACTTGCAATCCGTGTATCCCTATATTGGGTCTAGTTTTTGATATTTGCAATCCGCGTGTATCCTATATTGGGTCTAGTTTTTTTATGATACTTGCAATCCGTGTATCCCTATATTGGGTCTAGTTTTTGATATTTGCAATCCGTGTATCCCTATATTGGGGTCCTAGTTTTTGATATTTGCAATCCGTGTATCCTATATTGGGGTCTAGTTTTTGATACTTGCAAACGGTGTATGACTGTGAAAGCATATAAAAAAGCACAGCATCATTTTCTTTGATTTTCTCAAAAAACATCCAAAATTTAGCTTACACCCTTTGCGACTTTCACCGTGGATAATAAAATATGTCCTGATATCAGGGTGAAGTAAGAAGAAGGAGCAAGATGAAAGACAAGCAAAAGAGTGAAAGGCAAGACGTAAGACCTACCAGCAGAACCCTCCACTAATGACCCACCATTATAAATACATGAAACGGCGCAAAAAGGTTCGCTTTCTGTAATGAAACAAGAATACAAAAAAAAAAAAAAAAGATGAAATAATTCAGGAATTACAAAAGAAAACAATTTCATAAGCATTCAACAGTGTTTGTTTGATAGAAGATAATAAATAGTGAAATATTTCATGAAAAGTATTTAAGCTCACACCTCGAATAACGATAAAAAACAAAAAACATTTCAGCGATACTAGATGAGACAGATAGACAAGGACTAATATATCCTTCGATGTAAAAGATCAGAGCTTAGAATCATACCCACCAACCTTTTCAGCTGAAAGACACTCTGGCCGCCCAAACTAATTCTGACTGGCATGACGGCCTCGTAAAATTCCAGAAAACAGATAATCTAACTTGATGAATTACGCCCCTTGGAATGTACATTACATTTACAAAGAAGTCCGGTTATCACTGCTCTTTCTCATGAAGTCGGCAGATAGCAGTTTCTGAACCCAGAGTGGCGTCTTGGGACTTTCAGCCAAAATTTCTCCAGTGTGTGCCTTTTAACTTTAACCCTTTGATTTCTTTTCAGAAAGAAAAGTAGGTAACATTCATGTACGTACTTTTCAAGGTAAATACGACTTACGGACTCAAAGCAGAAATAACCCCCATTAAAAAGTATGTCTTTCACGTACTGGTTAGCAGCTATGTAATGTGTTGAGCCACGCAGGATTCTTAATTGACGTTATTCATCCCATGCAGGTTGGTTGATGTAATGACTTGTAATATGATAAAGATAAAGATGAAGATAAAGATGGATTTCTAGGTCAGATCCCAAGCGACAAGTGCAGGCTCCACCATACATCATTTATAACCCCAGCTGGCCATTTCATTCAAAGCCCTTTCTTGACTAGATGAAGAGCTTACAGTACAATTACTAAACTCTTAGGCATTCCAGACAAAATGGCAAGATCTTTCTTTACCTATAAAGGTACTTATTCACACCTAGGTCAAGTGAGGAAAGAAGATTGCAGTACGTTTTATTAAGAGTACAACAGTGTGAAAAGAACCCTGAGCCAGTCGTGAGGTTTGAACCAGTGTCGTCTTGCTGACAACAAACTGACAACACTGCGGTTTCATTACAACGCCTCTATGATGATAATAATACTGAGATTCACTACAGCAGTTTTTTAATAATTTGGGAATACATTTCCTTGCATTTAAATTCAACAAAGAAAACTATTTGATAATACATTTCCTTGCATTTAACTCAACAAACAAAAGCTATTTTGGTAATACATTTTATTTAACGAAAGCAACTTTCCAAGTACCAGGCAATATATGTCGTCTTAACTCTGTAACTTTGATTTTTTTAAGCTAAAGACTACCCCCCTAGTCCAGGTAGGTGTATCAACATCTAGTCCAATAGGAGACGGACAAAAATCTGTCCCATGTGCAGATTGCGACACTCTGTGCACGGTTACAGGGCAGTCCGTGCAAAATTAAAAATCCTTCCAAACCCCTCGAGATTTCCTTAGCTGTTGATGTGGGTAAAATCAAATAAAAAAGCTGATATTTCTAAAAACAAACCAAAAGAACTCAAAAAAAGGCACAGAGGGGAAAAATTGATTCCGAGGAATACACATTTATGATCAAAATTGATATTGAGACAGAGGGATCATCAGTGAATTTTTTTGTAATGAAAGAGAAATATCTTGAAGAAACGTATTGTTTACGCTCAGAAATAAGCTGTGACTTTTTAACATTAACAATTCGCAGTGCTTTATATATATTATAAAGAACCTGAACATTTGTCACTACTTTTAATGTACTTAGTTAATTGTCGAATCCTGATGACAGGGAACAGATTTCTCATGACTTGGAGTCACAATGGCAAAAATTGTCAGAGAGACATGAACAAAAGCGCATTATCAACATCATCAACATCATCAAAAGCAGTTGAGATTTGTGCAACCCCTTTAAAAAAAAAACCCACTCTCTTCTGTTCATTATAATTCTCAGTGAATTCAGAATGAACGCCTAGATAAACTTCTTGTGTACAACAGTGAAGGAAATGACATTGAATAATATTAAAGCCCCATAGGAAAAAAGGCAAGAGAAAAAAACAGGAAAATGAAAAAAAAAAACAAATTCTGGCCACCGTGTGGGGATCGAACTCCACGACCTCTGTGTCAGCACCCGTCGCCTCACCATGAAAAGAAGCATGCATCCGACCAAGCTAACCACACTCCCTTTGATATCATTCAACGTCATTTCCTTCACTTTCGACATACCCCCTGCCTCACTGTTTCTGTCGTTCGTCGTTTGTTTCTTTGTGTATACAACAATGGCATACGCATTCACAGGCATATCATATCACACTCACACACATCCACAGCGGCAATCTCATTTCATTAATTCCCTTCTAAGCTCCAATCCAAGGCGAAAAGAAGGGGAGACAGGATGATTGTAAACAGGGCTGTCCAGTCCAGGCACACGGTAGACTTCTCGTCCCAAATAACAGACTTGTGACACTGGCCAATTTCCTCAGCAGCAACAACCAGATTGTCATTTTTGTTAGTGTTAGCCGCAAAGTTCTCCCTCATGAAATCAAGGGAAAAAAGAAAACAAACCCCCCAAAAAAAAAACCCCACCATTTCACCCAAAAAACATTGCTCCAAATAGATTCGTGTGATGCCTGTGCTGAGGATTAAAAAAAGCAGCAAAAAAGCGAAACATGAATTTCAAAATATTGACAGATCAGATCGACAACGGCATTCATTACTGTAAACTTCTTCATATTATAATACCAACTACAAAAAATCTAATAGAACAAGAAAGACTTCCTTCTAGACTGTTACGGCCCATAGAGCCGGAGCTTATCCTGGTTTCAATAGCGACCAGGACGCTAGTCTGACACAGGTTTTTACTCCCAAGCTAGTGCCTGTACCCATTTGCATCTGGGTTGAGTGGGGAAAATGCGTGTAAATTGTCTTTCCCAAGGAACACGCACGTGGGACCTGGCTTTGCTAGTTGGTTGTAATGACTGGAATACGTCGGCATGATGGCTGTAGTGAAGTGAATTATCTCCCCCTGTCCTCTAGTCTATAATTTATAATTAAAAAGTCAACAGATGTATTGATTTTTTTCGATGATCAAGTTTGACCGACAATTGGTTGTATGTAACATATTTAACAATAGGCCTCACAGGTCTATCTAAATAACATACAAGTACAGTATGTTTCAGTTAACTAGGCTTAGATTTTTGCTTGCTTGGCATAGTAAAGGGACATAACTTGGTTATATTTAACCACGATAGTTACTGTACATGATGATTATGTCACCTGAATTTGCAGTTTTAATATCGACGGTGAAAGTCGCAAACCGTTTAAGTCTAAAGTTAGTAACACTAACATCTTTTTCTTTCTTTTGTAGCAATAGGAAATCGCTATGCTTCGTCTAGCTAGGATTCTATGGCATAGGAACCAATAGAAACTTGTATAATAACTATACGAGCAATCCGAGTATAGCTATTAGGTCTAAATTTGACACTTACAAACCGTGTATGTCTGTGAAAATAAATTAAAAAAACGCAGCATTATTTATTTTTTATTTTCTTAAAACGTTCAAAATTGGACCTACGAGGTTTAGGCTTTCACCGTCAATATGGTTGTATGAAACTACGCGGATGAAGTGATCTTGTTTCTATTCCCCCTCCCCCCTCCCCCCACCCCACCCTCTCCCCAAGGACATCACACTACAAGCATAGTCAACTATATAAACTAATATACAAACAAATAAATAGCCAAACAAAAAAAACAAAAAGCGGAGACAAACGGCTATTTAAAAATAAAAACCAGACCCTGATGGTTGATGACGGAATGATTTTACTTGAATGGCTTCCTCCCAAGACTGGTGGTGCTAGATATGCTTGTGCTTCTTCCTGTTCTTGATGAAGCCTTAGATAATCGACCTGAGGGGATGGCAAAGATGATAAGTTTGTAATTCAATTGTCTCCTTTAAACGTCTACACATACAGTTCAGAAATGCCGTTTCAATGTCTCAGAGTTTGTGGTTTTCTATTTTTTTCTATATGATTTGATTTATCCACACCATTACTAAGGTAGGATTTTAAATTTTGCCCAGACTGCCCTGTAAACAGCCATGGGATTTTTAAACGTGCGCAGAGTGTTGTTATCTAAACACAGACACCTTTTTAAACTGTTGGGCTCACATCCACTGCCTTTGGTTGAGAGTATGACTCCTTGCCTCACTGAGCCCCCCCCCCCTGCGCCCATCTACCCCCTTCCCCTTAACATTACTCCTGAACAAGCAAAAACATTACATACATACAAGAATATAGACATGGCATCGTTACATCGCCAATGTTTTGGAATGTGTAGGAAAGGGTTTGAGTGTAGATCCTATTACGCTTAACAACTCACTTCCCACTGCGGTCAGACAAAGCTCCGTCCAAATGTGCACAGCTTGTCCAGCATATCCACCGAGAAGTTGTCTTGATCCGCCTTGACCTTTTTGGGCGTCTCCTTGACCTTTGTTGGCCTGGGAGCCGATTGGAGCTCTCCAAATATGGATGAAGGAATGGTCCCTGTGATAAGCCCGTCTGGGAACAGCTTGTACGCTACCTTCAATCCTGGTGATGAAAAAACTGAAACAGTATTGATTAATTGGGTGGAGAAAATGTTCTTGTAAATTTGAATTGGATTATTATTATTATTATTATTCTTCTTCTTCTTCTTCTTCTTCTTCTTCTTCTTCTTCTTCTTCTTCTTATTATTATATCTACTAATTATTATCATTATTGTTATAATCATTAGTAATATCTTTATTGTTATCATCATTAGTATTATCTTGATCATCATTATTATCGTCACTATCATCATCATCATCGTCACTATCATCATCATTATTATCGTCACTATCACCATTATCATTATTGTCACTATATCATTGTATTATCTTGATTGTTATCATCATTAGTATTATCTTTCATTCATTATTATCGTCACTATCATTTCATTGTTATCATCATTATTATCGTCACGTTATCATCATCATTAGTATTCATCATTATTATCTTATTGTTATCATCATTAGTATTATCTTTATTGTTATCATCATTCGTATTATCATTATTGCTTTCATCATCATTATTATTTTTATTGTTATCATTATTACTAGTATTATCATTAAGCTAAGCATGTCTGTGGCACCTCCTGACAGCATGAAGAGATTGTCGTAGCCTCTTTCCACCAGGGTGGTGGCAGCACGGTGTGATATCCTTTCATCTTCATAAGTAGACTAGAATGATTTTTTCCAGGCTGGTTTTTCTGTGAGGGTCGAGGTTAAAGCCAATCGTATCTCTAAAAAGGCCACTCAGTTCAACATTGAAAAGTTAAGACATTGGAAAGAAAAAAAAGACAAAGATAAAAGTGCAGGCTCACTGACTGTATATCTAATTTATCCCCCCTCCCCACCCCCCAGGCCATTTCCTTCAAAAAGTCCTTCTCAACTAACTCCGTGGGGAGCGTACAGTATGGCAGCCTGTTACAGGCCCTTCATACAAACACATTGATAAAGATCTCTTGTTTGCCATATCAAAGTACCCATTCACACCTAGTACCTGAGTCAAGTGAGGAAGGCAGTAAATATCCTTCCTAAGAGTGAACATAACCCCCGAACCACGAAGGGCTTTTGGCAAACGGCAACATGCCGTAGTACACCATTGTGTTTTCAACGTTAACTATGTTTTCTCTAAACTCTGAACAGACAAATTTGATTCGATTTACCAACATCACAACTAAGGTGATCTCGGAGGTTTTTAGTAGGATCTTTAATTTTCCTGGAGTACCCTGTAAACATCAAGGGATCTTTACCGTGCACAGAGTGTTGTGATATGCACTGCAGACTCCTTTTTATTGCCAGTCTCCGATCATACTAACTGGACCAGGGGAGTAGATTTTGTTGAAAAAAAAAAAATCGAAAATTGTTCAACAGTTGGCGGGGCTCGAACCCACTACCTTTTGATTGAGAGTCAGACACCTTGCCTCTGGACTATCGAGTCCCTCCTAACTTTGAACAGACAGCGCTACCAATTTGTCCCCAGGTCAACAATATAGGAGGGCCATGACAACATAACCTTTTCTAGGCTGGAAGTGATACACAGGTTTCCTGAGAGCTAGTGAAAAGGCTGACTGAGTAATCAAAAGGGAAGGAGTCGGCCTCTAAAACAAATGGTAGTGGGGTTCGAGCCCCTTCGACGGTTTAATGTGTTATTTAAGTTTTTCAGTAAATCTTACCCCCCCCCCCCCCCCCCCCCCCCCCGTAGGTAGGTGGATCGACACCAAGTCCATTGGAGATAGACGATAAAGAGGAGGTCCTGTGTGCAGATACGGCAACACTCTGTGCACGTTACAGGATCCTTGGCTGCTCACAGCAAATCTGGGCAAAATTTTAAAAAAGCTAGTGAGATGCTCTACCAACTGAGGATGTCTGCAACTGCTACCTCTTCTTTTATAAGCTTCAAGTCGCTGTAAAAATAAATATCCTTGAACATAAAAGTACTGAGTTATCAAATTGATACGGAGGAAAGGATACGAATCTCAGCATGTCTTTTGTTTCATAGTTGACTGATCGGGCAGCATGGCCGTTGGGTAGTTCTTGGCTGTGGACACGGAGAGGGAGAAAAATTGGTTACCCTTAAACAAACGACTAGAGAATCATTTTCATTAAAAAAAACAACCCATCAACAATGTCAACAGCCGCATCAACACAGATCACATGATCTAACAAGTTTAGGAATGTTTTGTCATTAGAATACAATAATATGTATATCGTATATCTATATATATATATATATAATTTTTAAGTCGGTCGTTCTTTGTTTGTCAAAGGCTCTGTCACCCAGGCCACTAAAAAGGACTATATTTTGCATGTAGGTTCTAAACGATCCCAAAATCGTAACCATTCATTAGGGAATTCTTCTAAAGAAGTGACGTCCAATTTTGACCATTTCATTGTTTCCCCATCTTAGAGTAGAACAACCATCCATAACAGGTCTTGTAATAAAAATTCTTCTACGCGGGTAGGCATGGGAGTTGTTGCTATTGCGTATTCAACATTTACTGAGTGAAGCGTGAGTTGTTTCCCCATCTCAAACTGTTCAACAACCTTTCACCTAAACGTGAGCCATTTTTAACAGGTCTTGTAATAAAAAAGTTGGAGCGGTAGGCATTTTATAAGACTATTCAAACTGTTCAATCAATTTACAAAACCTGAAACAACTATTCAGGGTGAGCATTTGTATGCCCCACTCAACATGCGGCCCAAGACGGAGTTGTGAAAAGTTGTATGACTATCTGTTCAACATTAAACACTAGTCAAACTGTTCAACTGCGGCCCAGGAATTATAGATATATATATATATATAGACTGTTCAATCAATTCTTCAACATCGGCCAGGTGAAATGAAATTTCCACTCAAACAAGAAACAATGAAAATTGTCAAATCATTGGTGCTAGAATTACTCAGAATTATAGATATATATATATATATATAGACATTTACTAAGTCCATTGTCTCACAGCTTGTGGTGCTCCATACATATTACAAGAAGATGAGGAGGTAGTGAACAAAACACTCCCATCCCATAATACTAATAACTTCAACAAAACTTGCAACAGTGACTCACCTGTGATGATGTGACAGTCATCATAGGCGTCCTGGTCCCTCCGTCCAGCAACAGATGCGGAGAGTCTATAGCAGCTACTGGCTGCCTTGTGATATAGGCGCATCAAGGTCAACCGCCAAACCCATTTATGACTCTATGACAGAAAAATTATACAGATGTAATGTAATTTACACCCTCTTTTCCCACTTAGAAGCGGCGATAGATTTTATCATTATTAATATTATTATTATTATTATCATTATTATTATTATTATTATTTTTATTATTATTATTATTACTATTATTATTATTTATTATTATTATTATTATTATTATTATTATTATTATTATTATTATTATTATTATTATTATTATTATTATTATAATTATTATCATTATTATCATTATTATTATTATTATTATTATTATTATTATTATTATTATTATTATTATTATTATTATTCTTATTCTTATTATTACTATTCTTCTTCTTCTTATTATTATTATCATTATTCTTATTATTATCATCATTATTATTATTAATAAGGATGCATGTCAGATTGATTGACGCAAAGTGACGACGACTAGAAATAATGCAACCCACTCACTGAGCTAGCCGAGACCGGCTGGTTTCATTGTCTGGAGAGTGAGAGGAAGTGACCTCCTCTGGAATGGGCCCGTCCAATCTGTGGGCGTGTTGGATGCGGGCCACTTCCTGGTCTGCTGTGTCTGGACGGTCACCTGAGGACACACACACACACACATACACACAGAGACATACAGATGGAAAAACAAATAATATTACTGTCTGATAAACTGAGTCCTTTGCTTACAGGCACAAAGAAGAAGCAAAACTATGAGAAAGATGACTAAAATGTGAATAATAATTTAAAAGCAGCAGACATGAAATCTCGGAGGCAGTTTTTTCCACTTTAATTTCATTGGAATACGGATGTGGTACATGGGTGTGTGTGTGTGTGTGTGTGTGTGTGTGTGTGTGTGTGTGTGTGTGTGTGTGTGTGCAGTACATGAGATGACAGTAGCGCAGGGGGTAGGAGAGCAGAGTTCGATTTACAGCAGGGCAGATTTTTCTGGCCCACAGGTCCACCCAACATCAAAAATGGATAGCTAAATCCCTTTAGACTTGGTGAAAGTAGAGATGGCATGAAAAACAGTAAGTAACCAACACATTATGAGGTCCTGTGCCCAGAAAAAAAAATAGGAGTCTTGACTTTACCCTCAACTCTGAGATTGAATACTTTACACATGAGAACCAAGATTTGAACCCATATCAGCTGACTTCTATTGCATCACCTTAACAACTATGCCCAGATGACTGTTTGCTCAATCTGCACAATAATTACTGGTTGTTCTATCTGCATCACAATGACTGCTTTCTCTATCTGCACCACAATTACTTCTCTCTCTATCTGCACCTTAATGATTGCTTTCTTTATATGCACCATAATTACTACTTTCTCCATTGCACCATAATTCTCTCTATCTGCACCATAATGACTGCTTTCTTTATCAGCACCATAATCACTGCTTTTCTCTATCTGCACCACAATTACTGCTTTCTCTATCTGCACCATAATGACCGCTTTCTATATCTGCACCAAATAACAATTACTGCACCATATTTCTTTCTCTATCTGCACCATAATGATCTGCTTTTCTATCTGCACCACAATTACTGCTTTTCTATCTGCACCATAATTACTGCTTTCTCTATCTGCACCATAATGACTGCTTTCTCTATCTGCACCATAATTACTGCTTTCTCTATCAGCACCATAATGACTGCTTTCTCTATCTGCACCACAATGATTACTTTCTCTGTCAGCACCATAATGACTGCTTTTTTCTGTCTGCACCACAATGATTGCTTTCTCTATCTACACCATAATAAATGTTTTCTCTATCTGCACCATAATGACTGACTTGCCTATGACCCTCACGCATTATGAATTCGAACTGATTCCACAACATAGATATCTAATTGAGACACAATGTACATTGGTCAGTAGTGTCTATATTAGTTCTTTACAAATCTAACATCTTTGCATGCAACCGAACCGGCGGTGGTTGGCAAATCGAAAAGGGGCAGGCCACTCTTGCCGCGACCCTGGCAAACGTTGAATTCCTACCAAAAGGCCTATTTAGGAGATAACCCTATAACCTCTTGCACCTCAGACCAGTTCATTACACTCAAATTAAATGTAGAAGTGGCAAAGACGAAGGAGAAGGAATTGTGGCTGGGCATTCATACTTTCCTCAGAATAAAATTAGCCCAGGCGTAGCAGTGACAGCAAACCTTAACAGGATCGTCGATATTGACGTAACAACAAAAAAATCCCTATTATACAAATCTAAACTGAATACAGATTCTATCGTACTACACATTAAAAAAACAACAAAAAAACATAAACAATTGCGACTGTCCGCGTGCCTCAAGAGATTCACAAGCAGTCATCTGGGCATAGTAGGTAAGGTGATGCAATAGAAGTCAGCTGATATGGGTTCAAATCTTGGTTTTCATGTGTAAAGTATTCAATCTCAGAGTTGAGGTAAAGTTAGGACTACTATTATTACTACTACTATTACTATGACTATTACTGCTGCTATTACTACTACTACTACTACTACTACTGCTACTAACTACTACTACTACTACTACTATTACTACTACTACTACTACTACTACTACTACTACTACTATTACTACTACAACTACTATTACTACTACTACTACTGCTACTACTACTACTACTACTACTACTACTATTACTACTATTACTATTACTACTACAACTACTATTACTACTACTACTACTGCTACTACTACTAATACTACTACTACTACTACTACTACTACTACTACTACTACTACTACTACTACTACTACTACTACTACTATTCTCTTAGAGAAAGGAACACAGGACTACAATCGGGCTTACAATCAATGCAACAGGATGAGTCACGTGAGCCATGTTGACCAGGAGTGAGAAAATAGTGTACGTTTTCATGCCCACAAGTTAAACAAAATAATTGATTTGATTTACCCACATCCACTACTAAGGTGGTCTCGGGATTTTTTGGGAAGTTTTTTTTATTTTCCCAGACTGCCGTGTACACAGCAAAGGGATTTTTAACGTGCACACAGCGTTGTTATCTGCACACGGGATCTCCCTTTTTATCGTCCATTTCCGATGGGACCAGGTGTCGATCCACTTCCCTTGACCGGGGAGGGGGGGGGGGGGCGGGGGGGTGGGGGGAGGGGGCAGATTTTGCTCGAAAAAAGTCGAAAATATTTCAACTGTTGAATTGGCTCGAACGCACTACTTTTCGGTTGAGAGGCCGACAACTTGCCCCCCCCTCACCCTGGACTACCAACGAGTCCCCTCCTGCCCAATGAAAAAAAAACGAAAAGCCTCAGTGGGGTTCCTCTGGGTCACAGTGCAATACCTCTTTAACCCTTCGGCCACCTTGTCCCTGGGCACATACTACAGATAACATCTATGTAAAAAAACAAAACAAACCCAACCCAAAACCCTTGAGCATAAGAGTAACTCCCTTGGACTATTAAAAACGAAACAAACCGTTTTCATTGATTTATTAATAGCTAATCCCAACTCACAACAAATATTTCCTCGTTCTAAAGCTAAACAAAAGTGGCGTTGAAGGCCAAGCGGTTAGGCTGCCGCATTGGGGACCATGAAATCCCGAGTTCGAATCCCGACAAAGCCAGGTCCGAAACGTTGCGTTCCTAAAACGCACCCCCACCACCCCCCCGCCAGTCTACCAAGGTGCAAAATGGGTACACGCACTATACAGGCAATAAAAGCCTGCGTCAGACTAGCGTCCTGGCCAGGAGGTGATTATTGTCCCCTGTTCCGCTTCACGCTATAGAAACGGAACAAACTCGGCTCTATGAGCCGTAACGTCCTGAAGAAACATTGCTTTAAAGCTACAAGGTACAAAAGGACAAATATAGTCCATTTATTGTAAACTGTACAGAACATGGGCAAAATTCTTAAGAGATAAAGACACTGGGTCGCATCGCTGTGTTGGCCTGTTTGTATTTATATAGATCGATATACACAAACAGTACAAACACAAACAATACTGACACGCGATGAACGCATTTTGCACACACACACACACACACACACACACACACACACACACACAAGACAGGCAATGACAGTGACAGAGTCAACAAACGAAGGCTCACTTCTTGATGTGGGTGTGGTGTCAAGGTCGAAGCTGTCAGAGTCAAGGCCATTGACCTCTGCTACCTGGACAACCTGGGGAAGAAGGGGAGATAATCGTGTCAAGGGAAACAAAGAATTGTACAACAGCAGCAACAACTACAACAAATAATAACATTAATATCACTAGTACACACATGTACTAGAGTTACTGTAATTACTACTACTACTACTACTACCTACTTATACTACTACTACTACTACTACTACTACTACTACTACTACTATTACTACTACTACTATTACTACTGAAGGTAATGACACAAGATAATATTATTATTAGAAATAAAGATCGAGACAAATACAAGGAATAGACAGAAACAAATATTATTATGGGGATCGAACCCGCGATTATTACGTCGGCACCCATCGCCTACCATGAAAGAAAGCGTGCTACCAACCTGCTACTACGCGTATTTTTCCTGTCTATTCCTATTATTTGTCTATTATTATTATTTTATGACATGCTGTGTCATTACCTTCACTTCCGATATTCCTGCCTCACTGTTTGCTTTTGCTACTACTACTACTACTACTACTACTACTACTGCTGCTGCTGCTACTGCTGCAACTACTGCTGCTACTACTACTACTGCTGCTGCTGCTACTGCTGCTACTGCTGCTACTACTAGTACTAGTACTACTGCTTCTGTTGCATCTGCTACTGCTGCTACTGCTGCTACTATACTACTACTGCTATTGCTGCTACTGCTGCTGCTAAATGCTGCTGCTGCTGCTGCTACTGTTGCTGCTACTACTATACCACTACTACTATTACTACTACTACTACTGCTACTATTACTATTACTCATTATTATTACTACTATTATTACTACTATTACTACTACTACTATTATTACTACTATTACTATTATTACTATTACTACTATTATTACTATGTTGCTATTACGGTAGCTACGAGCTACTAGGCTATAACTGCTGCTGCTGCTGACGCTATTACGCTACTGCTCTACTGCCTAGCACTGCTGCTGTTACAACTGCTACTACTACTACTTCTACTACTGCTGCTGCTGCTGCTGCTCCCTGCTGCTACCTGCTGCTGTGCTGCTGGCTTCTACTACTACTACTGCTGCTGCTGCTACTGTTACTGCTGCTATTGCCGCTGCTGCTGCTACTGGCTACTGCTACTACTGCTGCTGCTACTACTACTGCTACCGCTTACTACTACGCTATAAGCTCCGGCTACTATTATTACAATTAGGGCTGTTGCTGATTTATGCACTGCTGCTTCTACTACTACTACTACTACTACTACTACTGCTACTACTACTGCTGCTGCTACTACTGCTGCTGCTGCTGCTGCTGCTGCTGTTGCTGCTGCTGCTGCTGCTGCTACTACTGCTACTACTACTACTGCT
>JAXRKP010002008.1:42500-65000 GCA_037039925.1 Doris montereyensis
ACACACATATACGAGTATACAATAATGACTCAACAGGTCTTCCTTTTCTTCTTCTGTTTCTTCATCTCCTTCTCTTTTTTCTTGTTCTTGTTCTTTTTCTTCATCGTCTTATTATTTGTTTTTGTCATCATCTTGGGTATTTTTGGTTCTTTTTCTTCTTTTTCTTCATCACTATCTTCTGTTTCTTGTTCTCTTTTTTCATCGTAATATTCTTCGTCTCCATCATCAATTTCTTTTTGTTGTTTTTTTCCATTTTCTTCTTCGTCTTATTATTCTTGTCATTATCATCATCGTCCTTGTCTTGCGCTTTTTTTGTCTTAATATTCTTCGTTTTCATTATCATCTGATTTTTGTTATTCTTTTTCTTGTTCTCCTTCGTCTTAATATGCTTCGCCTTCATCATCTACTTCTGTTTTTTTGTTCTTTTCGCCTTAATATTCTTCGTCTTCATCATCATCCTCTTTTTTGTTCTTTTTCGTCTTAATATTCTTCGTCTTCATCCTCATCCTCCTTTTCTTGTTTTTCTTCTTTTTTCATCTTAATATTCTTCACCTTCACCATCAAATTCTTTTCTTGTTCTTTCTCTTTTGCTTCTTCGTCTTAATTTTCCTTAGCCTTCAACATCCTCTTTTTATTTGTCGTTTATCTTCTTTTTCTTGTTTGTTTTAATATTCTTCGTCTTTATCTTCTTTTTCTTGTCTGTCTTAATATTCTTCGTTCTTTATCTTCTTTTTCTTATTTGTTTTAATATTCTTTGTCTTTATCTTCTTTTTATTGTCTGTCTTACTATTCTTGTCTTTATCTTCTTTTTGTCGTTCTCTTGCACTACACCCTGAACAGCATGTAGTGTCGCAATATGATCTGCCCACTGATAGACGCACCCAATGGTACCTCTGTTGAACGGGGGACATGAGAGTTGAATGCCTTGCAATAGTGTCACTAAATCAAACTGTGTTTTTTAACCAATGCCACTGTGATTACATACTCAGTGATTACACCCAGTGATTACACTCAGTGGTTACACTAAATGATTACACTCAGTGATTGATTACACTCAATGATTACACTCAATGATTACACTCATTGATTACACTCATTGATTACACAATGCTAACACCTAGCAGTTCAATGATTACACTCAGTGATTACACTCAGTGATTACACTCAGTGATTACATGATTCAGTGCACACCAGTGATTACACCCAGTGATTACACTCAATGGTTATACTCAGTGATTACACTCAGTGATTACACCTCAGTGATTACATTCAATGATTACACTCAGTAATTACACCCAGTGATTACACTCAGTGATTACACTCAATGATTACACTCAGTGATTACACTCAGTGATTACACTCAGTGATTACACTCAGTGATTACACCCAGTGATTACACTCAGTGATTACACCCAGTGATTACACTCAATGATTACACTCAGTGATTACACTCAGTGATTACACTCAGTGTTTACACTCAGTGATTATCCACTCACAACACTGCTGTTTTTGCCACAACACCTCTTTATAACCAAAACTTAATCTTAAAAACTTAAAACAAAAAGAAAAACATAATAGAAAAAATAAATAAAAAGGAAGAAAAAGTTCACTGACCTCTCTTAGCTCTTCAACTTTTTCTATGTATTTGGAGATGCTGGCACCTGTGGACATACAAGGCAGATCATGAGAAATGAATGACTGATTGTTTCTTTGAAGTAACTCTGTCCACCGTGGCGGTGGTCTCAGGGTTTGTGGCTGACTAAAGTTTCTGACAAGCGCCAAGGTAAGAATCTAAGTATTACGTATTGTATTGTAAGGAAAGTGAAGGCAAGCAATCCCTATACTAAGTATTATATATTGTATTGTATGTATAATAATAATAATAATAATAATAATAATAATAATAATAATAATAATAATAATAACAATAATAATAATAATAATAATAATAATAATAATAATAATAATAATAATAATAATATAATAATAATAATAATAATAAAATACATTTTTAAAGCTACATCAACCTCTGAGCGCTTTACAGTGACATGTCACAGTACAGACAACACATAAAGAATGTCAATGAAATAAAGCTGATTTCAATACAAGAAAATTATCAAATTGTGTGCTGCAAAACGGAAATAAAATAATTCAAATAAAATACCAAGCACAAAAATAAAAATAATTACAGGTATAGAACTTAAGCTATTTATTAACAATGCACTAACAATTAGTTTGGTGGGTTTGCAGTCAGAAATAGGTGGTGTTGCAAAGATTTTTGAAGGACTTAAAGGGTTCCCTTTGATTTGGTCTCCTGAGGTAGACTGTTCCCCAAACTTTTGGGGCAGAGATTTCAAAATCTCGCTCACCATAGGATTTTAGACACATTTTGGAAATTTAAATATGTGTCATTGGAGGAGCGCAAATTTTTGTGGGGTCTTTTTACGTGAAAATTCAGTTAGGTACTTGGGTCCAGAATCATTGAGGCATTTGTAGGCCAATGAGGCCATTTTATATTCAATGGAGGGTTGCTCGAGAGCAAAATTTTGAATTTGCAAAATTTTGTTGCTTTCTCAGCCTTTCAGAAGGGAGACCAAAAGAAGGGCGCGTTGCAGAGTCTAATTTTGAAAAAACAACCTATGATACAATAAGAGTGATTACAACTCTGTTGTTTGACACATACTTTCTACTCAAATTAATTCTCTAAATAAAGAATTCTACATAATAAGTTAATATAGTTTGACATTAAAAAGTTTTTTATCAAAAACTATGCTCCAATTTTTGGCGGTGTCCTTTGGAATACTTTCATTGGCATTTATATTGATTATGACATTCTTTTCACTAATTTTTTCGGATGGTCTTTTTCCTGACCAGGCATGTTGTTTTTTGTATTCATTTAATTGGGAGTGTCTTTTTGGTCAGAAATACTTTTTGTGGTGACTGTGATTGGAGAAATCAAATTAGCAGTTGATGAGGCGATGGCAAAGTAAAGTTCTGTGTGATTGCTCCGTGTGTGAATTTATGATGTTGTCGAATTCACGTAAAAGATCTGTGTCAGTGGTGGTTTTGGGTGACCTTGGGGGCTGTATAAACAAATGAATCTTGTTACACTGTCATCGAAGTTGAATGAAATGGTGGCTGACTGATTCAAAAGTGGTTGAATTCAGAGTTTTTGATTCGAGGCAAAGAAGAATCCCAAAGATGCTCTTGATATTGAAAAGGGGCTCTTGATATTGAGAATTTGAGGGCCAAGGCCTCATTGGAGCTCCTGAACCCTACAAGTTTCAGTTCACTTTTCCTTCTTAAATGACCAATTGATTCTTGAGTATTACTTATCAAAGTGTTTATATTTTAAATTTAACCCCAAAATTTTAATTCAATTTTGGCCTTAAAAGTATATATTTAATTCTGTTTATGAATTCTTCAGTACTATTGGTGGGTTTTAATTCTGTTGTACAGTCCATTCACAGCCTTACTGTACTAAGGTAAAATGAGTCCATTCCACAGCCTTACTGTACTAAGGTAAAAATGAGTGCATTCCACAGCCTTACTGTACTATGGTGAAATGAGTGCATTCCACAGCCTTATTGTACTAAGGTAAAATGAGTGCATTCCACAGCCTTACTGTACTAAGGTAAAATGAGTCCATTCCACAACCTTATTGTACTAAGGTAAAATGAGTGCATTGCTTATGTACTAAGGTAAAATGAGGCATTCCACAACCTTATTGTACTAAGGTAAAATGAGTGCATTCCACCACCTTACTGTACTAAGGTAAAATGAGGCATTCCACAACCTTATTGTACTAAGGTAAAATGAGTGCAGGTGACAATCAATGTTTGAAGATGGAACCATGCATGTTTGAAAGCCCTGATATGTAGTCTATCATTGACTTTTCACACCTGTCTTCATTTACTCTTGGATATCTTTATGAGGAAAAAAGTGTTGGCTATTTTCATGTTATTCTTTAGGCAAAAATCTATGAGTCTCTCTCCAGTTGGAGAAGTTGTTGTCTTTCCTTCTTTACGTATTACTCCTCCTGGCGTTTCTACATTGCTCCCTACTCTAGCTTTTAAGTCTCCTAAAAGCATTAGTTCCTGTTTGGGTTTAAGATTCTGCATCTATTTGTAAATCGTTTTTGAAGATATCTTTTTCTTCTTTAGTTGCGTCTTCGTTTGGTCCAAAAGTTATTAATAATTTAATTTTCGTCCTTTCAGTTTAATATTATCTCTAAAAGCCGTGGGAATATTTAAATTTCCAACTTTCTAGTAGCTTTTCATGTCTTTTATGCACTAGAGGCCTACTCCTGCTCTAGCTCCTTTGACATTCACTCCTGAGAAGATTAAAATATGATTTGGTCGAGATTTTCTATTCCCTGTCCTTTATTCTTTGTTTCTGTAATTGCCAAAATATCAACTTTGAATTTTTCCGTTTCTTCAACTAATTCTAACCCTTTTCCTATTATTGCTCTAACGTTCCATGTTCCAAAATCTTAATCCGTATTCGTTTCCAAGTTTGTCTTCGAAAGATCAAGTTGGTTATATTATATTCATTTTTTCTGAATCTGTTTCGTTTTGGATAAGCAGGGGATTAGCCCACTGTACCCTAGGTAGATGGTGGGGCTGCCACCTTGAGGCCCCTTACCAGGCCTTGTTATTTTCTGTCAGGGTTAACTCCCTTACCCTTTAGTCAGTCAAGACCGGTCTGCAAGGCAGCAGGTTGTTTTCTGTCAGGTTATCTCCCTAGCCTTTGGTCAGTCAAGACCTGCCTGCAAGGCAGCAGGAGACTCGGTGGAGGCGGATCATTACCACCCCATACCAGTGCCTACCTGTCCACTGCCTGGACAATCTTTTTAAAAAATCAATTGAAATACTGATTTGCTCCAGAGTTTATTCGCTAAGAACCTAAAGTAGGCTATATAAAATCTACAAGCAAATTATGAAGATTGTGGGTGAAGTGGTTCCTGGGTTATACAAGGTCAAAGTTAGAGACGGCCATCTTTATATATATTACAAGTATGCCCGTAAATAATGTTGATAATGAATTTCCTTTATTATAAAGCTGGGTCTCCTTGAAATTTTGATAGCGGTTACCTCAGAAACCCTGTATCGGTTAGGTGATATCAAATACGATTATTAGTACTCGATACTGAAGTTATGTGGGCTTATTATTGCAACGCACGGAAATCGACACATTAGATAGATGTAGTAACAATAAAAACTTTCAAGGATCGAGGCAAAACAATCTTTTCAATTAATTAAAATGCTGATTTGATCCAAGTAAAAACCTAAAGCAGACTATTTGAAATCATCAAGCGAAATATGGAGGTTGTGGGTGCAGTTATTTCTGAGTTATAGGCCCGTCAAAAGTTAGAGATGTTTAGCTTTATATATATATATAGATATATGTCGATAAAAAGGTCAAAAATTGCGAGAGAAAGTCGTTACCTGTGTCAATGGTTGACTTGACATGTTTATATTTGGGATTTTCAAGCACTGCTTGTTCAAGGCTGCAAACAAAGAAAAAAATGAACATAATTGTGAATAATTCTAATGGAAATAAAAATACACATATATATATAATCTAGATACTCGTTTTTTTTTCCACAGGAAAAATTTTTAAGAGAGCAGAAATATTTACTGGCAGTTTATAAAATAGAGCTGTCAGGCAGGGTTCCAAAAAGACTGCTATATAATCTAAAGGAAGGGGTTCCAAAAGATTGCTATAGAATCTGAAGGAAGGGGTTCCAAAGACTGCTATATAGTCTAAAAGAGTGTTCCAAAAAGACTGCTATAGAATCTGAAGGAAGGGGTTCCAAAGATCACAGAATCTAAAGGAAGGGGTTCCAAAAAGACTGCTATATAAGAATCTGAAGGAAGGGGGTTCCAAAAGACTCATAGGAATCTAAAGGAAGGGGTCTCCAAAGACTGCTATAGAATCTGAAGGAAGGGATTCAAAAAACCTATAGAATCTAATATTCCAAAACCGTAATATCTCACATTCTTTACAACTAGCAAAGCCAAATTTCCTCGTTGCCACTACTGCAAGTCAATAGGCACGTGGAGAGACCTGACCTTGAAGGATTCATGAATTGTGCAAAAATTGGGAATTTGAAACAGATTGTTTTACCTTCAGTAGGCTAAAACCTATGAATAAGGACCAAACAAGTGATCTGATAAACTGATATATATAGAGAAAACAGCATTTTTGGATAGAAAATAGACCATTTTCTTTTAGGATATTTTGGATAGAAAATAGACTTTCTTTTAGACATTTTGACAGAAAAAGACCATTTCTTCACATTTTGTGATTTAAAGTTTGACTTTTCCAGACATATGTTTGCACCAGACTGGATTTGTTTCCCTGGGCGCCTCCGCCTTCATCCAGAACTTGTAATTGACCCTTTTCTGTTCATATGTTGACATATATTTATAATGTATATATGTGTGATTGGCCACAACAGAAATTAGACTATTTTTAGACAGAACCATTTTCTTTAGACATTTTTTGCTTTAAATTTGACTTTTCCAGACATATGTTCCTCAGGACACTTTTCAGGCACACGGTGCCATCTTCAGACTAGATGACAAAGAAAATGCAAAGGGACTTTTACTGTGGAGATTACGCTTTTAAAGCCAAACTAGTATTTCATGCTGTCTGTCTCACTGGTGTGTTCTGAGTTCACATCAACAAACATATTGATGGTGTCGGGCAAAAACCTGCCAAATCCGAAATTTCCAATTTTAAGAAAAATAGCTATTCATCTTGACAAAAACTAAGCTACACTGTGTGAAAGAAAAGCAGAAGACATTATCTAAAGAAATACTTCCAAAACTATGTTATTATCAAACCGGTTAAGTTGAGCTTTCATTTTTCATATCGGCACAAAACAGCCAAGTCAGTTTTCAACTGAATGGGTCATTATCTATTAAAAAATCTTATAATTACGAAAAATTCCCAACTCACATACAGTCAGAAAATACTGCCTGCTGCAATGAAGTAAGCGCAAAATTATCTGCCCTTGTTTCAGAAACAGATCAGTGGTAGCGCTTTTGTGTGGAGTCTGAATCCTTATTTAATTATAGTACAATATGAGGGGCAGTGAGTACCCCACGTCATTATTCATAAATAATAATGTTATTAAAAGTAGTATAACTACTGCTACCATTTATACTCTTGTTGATAATCATTGTAATACTGTAAATAATAATAACATTTGTGGTGATGATTATTATTAATAATAAAGAAGAAGAAGGAAAAGGAACAGGATGACCACCGATAATGATAATAACAAAAACTAGATCCAGAATTAGAAATGATATAGTAGTAGTACATAACATTCTAGGTGTTTATATCTTATAACTTATTGACTGGCGCTTAACAAGATTAATATATTATCAATTTTCTTTGTTTGCACTGAGTTACATTGATGTATAGTCTCACATTCTATGTGAAAGTATTATAGGATTTCGTGCATTGAGGAAATGGGGGCACAGAAAAATGTTGCCATGGCCAATTACGTGAGGTCTTATCGGAATACTCTAAACGAGCTAAACGCCCTGTAGTTTTACATTGATCCATATTCATAAATGTAATTTAGTATATTTGTGAAGTCTGTTTTCAATTCTCAAATTCTCTAACAAATCATTAAATGTTTCAACCTTTACTACGAGTCTACATTGATCTTTCTTTTTTTTTTTCGTGTCCTATTTTTTTTGACTGCTTGTTGGACAGAAGAACATCTACATCCAGAACTAAAACCTAATGTAAATAGATCTAGACACAGAGAGATATAACATTTTATTTACAAGAATGATATAAAAATATCAATTATTAATTAGATTCTATGGCAACACAAGGTAGTCGGATTTGAGCAATCTAGATTTCTAAAGTTCGAAAAAAGAAAAATAAGTAGATCTAACGCTCTTGCTTTTCCGGCTGGCACTGGCAAGCATAAGTCATGCAAATGACATGCATAGATGTCAAAAATGCCATAGCAACTATTTTCCCACAATCTTATGATGTATCTAAATAAATCTAGTCATGTTGATTCACATGTCTAGATACATAATATTTAGTGTTAAATTCAGCTATACAACTTCTGCTGTCACTATACAATGAATAGCACTAGTAAAAATGAGCCACGCAAAAGAGCTACTCACCGATCTGGGAGATCGCTTTCAATGCATCATAGGACAGATTGGCAGTGATGAGCTAAACGCCTCATTGAAAGTGGTCCCTCTCAAAAATGTACTTTTTTTCCTCCAACTTTTTACCTTTAATTATGTCCCTTTGATGTGCCTGACTACAAAATCCTTTCATTGTATTGTGGTCTTGTAACTCTTTTAATATATAAAGTCATATTTGTACTTTATTTTCATCTCAATGCCCAAACTGATTTTTTGTAATCATAAGATTTTGCAAGAGTTAAAAGACGGACACCTAGATGGACACCTGTAATTGTAGATCTAAGCCGATACCGATTTTAGTACAAATTTGACCCAGTTTATTTTACGGCGATATAGTGTAAAATTACCCATATTTCAAGGAGGCCTAGTACAGTAGGCCTACTGTTGGTCTAAGAATATGCTGCCTGACACCACGGTCTGCCTGCAAGCACATATTCTCAGAAAACAAATTTTGTTCTATATAAACTGGACCCTAACAACGACACAGGCCAGCTAACAATATGATCTTTAACAGACACCTAACTTGTCAAAGTTGTTAAGACAGATAGATGTCTTTTGTTTCATAGATTTCAAATATGAAGCATTTTTCAATTTTAACCAAATGTGTAGATGATGAGCAAGCCCTGCCTCTCAATTATAATACATGGGTGTTGATTAGCAAAAATCTCTATCTGTGATACACTACATGGTGCCAATTTCATTCACCTGAGGCAAGCAAACAATGGGCATCTTCTAGCCTAACTCATTAGTGTGCAGATTCCAGACCGCAGACGCTGACTTGTATTCAATTTCCCCACAACCAGATCGCCGTGGTGTGTTTACATTTTCTAAGCTTCCCGTGTGCTTCTGATGGGTGGTGTTAGGAAAAGGATTCTTATCTCTCCGTGTCACTATTGTAATAGTCCATTTCGACAAAATTGATTATAAAAATAAAAACAAAAGTAGAAAACACATAAAAAAATAGACAATTGAAGCAGAACGATGAAATGTGTGTGTTTAAAAAACAAAGGCAGTACAGTGGGAAGCAGCCAGCAGCGGCCGGGCTAAACATAGCGGGTCGTCCCTAGCGTGCAGCCATTTTCGGCCTGGTTCAGACTGTGTGGCGTCTCAGTGCAGAATGATTTGTGTCGGCAAAATGAAAAAAATACATCATTCCTTACTGCATGTTATGAAAATAATTATGTAAACTGTTGTTAGATCAAAAATGCATGGTCAACCAAAGTGGTTTTGGTGAATGAGGGAACCTCATTGATTTGTTGCATGCTTGTCAGGTATAAATGCATGACCAATGGCTACGTAAAGTTCCACCCCCTGTAAGGTTGACCTGTTCCTTGTTAAACTGTTAGACGTTTACTGCATGATTGATGAGTAGGGTAAGAATAAGATTTCATCATGGTCATAGCCTGTCTTTGTCCATTAACATTTTCCTTCGTTTACTACCATGGGCTGCCTATACAATATTTTTTATCTCCCAAGGGCGTGTTCTGAAACCGCTTCTAGAGTGTATTGTAAATCTCTTTCACTTAAAAACACATATATCCCTAATGAGTTTTTTTCCCTTGATTTCCATTGAAAATTTGGCGATGGTGTTCCTATCTCGCCAACCATTCCGTGTCACCAGGACTATCATTGATATTATCAAGGAATCAATCAAGATTTAGACCCCATTGCATTTCACTGCCTTATCTATGATAGGAAAGAATAACATTCCCAAAATTAAAAGCATTTTCATGGGATTGAAAGAAAAACAAAGGAAACCAGACCTAGATGTAGATTGGATAGAAAACAAAAGTAGAATCTAGTAAAGTTTAATCTGAAATGAGGAACATCTGAACGATTTACATCCCTGTATTTGTGTATGTTATTCGCATCAATATACTGAAAAACAGTAGATCTAATAGTACTCATAAACTGTGGTCGATGTGTTGTTTCTTGAGCTGAGGAGGCCCTCATGATCATGTGTAAATCTAGATGTAGATCTATTTATCTATCTAGATTTAGAATTTATCTAGAGCTAGATCTAGACCAAGAAAGATCTAGAATCCAGATTCGAGATTTCTCTATTTTGAATTTCTTTTTACTCTCACTCAGCCGTTGTAACACCCCGGCGTCCGGCGGTTGCAAATGATGAGTAAAAAAGAAAAATAATTAAACCGATCTTGACGAAACACCTCAAGGATTTGGATCTCCATCTATAAATACAAAACTTGAGCTCTTTAAGGGCAGTTTACGTTTTAGTAAAACCGTTCAAATTCTTACATTGGTAGATTTTCTCCCGTGGGCAGACATCTTGTTGACTGTAACCTAGAATGCTTTTATGACACTTATCTCCCCTGCCAACTGGCAACAGGCTTTCCGCCATTGAACCGATTGATTATAGCAAACATATTATGGTCCAAAAACGAAGATCAGAAACTGCATTTTTTTCATTTTTTTTTTTGTTTTGTTTTGCTTCATCGCAATCTACCTCCATATACAATGATCTAATGCCGAATTAAAATGAACCGTCTACATGAAAGAAAGCCGTGTAACAGAGTGACACTTAAGAACTAGAACCTTTCGGTATCAGTAGAGCACGCTAGCCGTCATCTCAAAGAAAGAGGAGGAGTAAGAGAGCGAGAGAGAGAGAGAGAGAGAGAGAGAGAGAGAGAGAGAGAGAGAGAGAGAGAGAGAGAGAGAGAGAGAGAGAGAGAGAGAGAGAGAGAGAGAGAGAGAGAGAGAGAGAGAGAGAGAGAGAGAGAGAGAGAGAGAGAGAGAGAGAGAGAGAGAGAGAGAGAGGGAGAGGGAGAGAGGAGGGAGAGAGAGGAAGAGAAGGGGGAAAGAGAGAGAGAGAGAGAGAGAGAGAGAGAGAGAGAGAGAGAGAGAGACAGAGAGAGAGAGAGGGAGAGAGAGAGAGAGAGAGAGAGAGAGAGAGAGGAGGGAGAGAGAGAGAGAGAGAGAGGAGAGGGAGGAAGAGAGATGAAGTAGATTTGATAAGCAAAAAGAGATACTTTCCATCATCATGAGATAGTGGAGAGAGACCAGTTTCTTCCACTTTTCAAGAGAGAGAATTCAGAGAGAGAAAGGGGGGATTCAATTCAATTCAAAAGAATTCAATTCAATTCATAATTCAATTCAATTCAATTCAATTCAATTCAATTCAATCATCTTTATTGGTCTTTTCAAAAAAGGAAATCATACTTGTGTAATTCAACATTTCCGTTTGAAAAATTTAAAATACATTGGTCAGAAAGATAAACAAAGACAGAGACAGTTTAATCATGAATTTAGGTTAAGAAAAGAGAAATGTATAAAGCAAAGGTGAGTAAATAGATAAATTGAAACAATATACATAAATGAAAAATAGATTAGAAGAAATCAGTTTAGCTTCAAGACTTGAGTAAATAGATAAATCATTCATTCCCCATCCATTTATTATCCATTTCTTAACACTTTCATCATCTTAGGAAAACGTCATTGTGCTTTCATTGCGAGAGAGTATTGGTCAGAGTAACTTTCGTATGGCGCTTAGAAGAAAAGATCGAAAATATCTCTCAGTGCGGGATTTTAAATGTATAAGTCGAGAGCTTCTACTACTTGTTTTGGGTATGGGGGAAAGAGGGTGAGTTGTCTTTAAGTATAACTCCTGAGTTTGATCTTGCATTGAATCTCATATTTGATCTCAAAGTTCTCCGGCTCTAAGTCACTTATGTCATACGTGTTTCGGTATCTATTAAATTTCTTCTTCTTTTCTCCATACCTTAATTCCCCTACCCATACAATTATGCTAAAAATAATAATGGCTTTTCAAAAAGGAAAATCTTATTAGAGTGTTATCAATTTTTAATTTCAAGCTTCCTAAAAATACATCAATGCATTCAAATTAAAAACAAATCGATTTAAGTTTAATCATAAATTATAGCTTTAAGAAGAAATATATGCAATATATAAATATTAGTGAAACAATATAAAAAAAATTTTTTATAGACAAATCAATTTTAACTTCATACTTTCATCAACTTATCATTAAATCATTCATTCCCCAAATCCATTTATTTCATTTCTTAAACATTGTTGCAAATAAAACGTCATTATGCTTTCAAAGTAAGGTATGGTCAAAATTTCGTATGGCGCTTGAAGATAAAGATAGAAAATATCTCTCAGTGCGGGATTTTTAAATGTATAAGTCGAGTGCTTCTATCAGTTGTTTTGGGTATAGAAAAAAGGGTGGGGTGTCTTTAAGTATAACTCCTGAGTTTGATCTTGCATTGAATCTCATACAGATACCATTCTCTGATTTTAATCACTTACAAATTTAGGTGTTTGGTATCCTATTAAATTTCTTTTTTCTCCAAACCTTGTATTCCCAACCCATACAATTATGCTAAAAATAATAATACGTCCTTTATGCAAGCTTGATGGAAAAGTCTTATTAGAAAGTGTTATCAATTTTTAACTTAGTGAAGCTTCCTCATAAAATACATTCTTTTTTTACGTTCTTTAAAACTTTATTTGGTGTTTTTAGTCCATTCTAGTTTCTCGTAGAAAATGATGCCAAGATATTTATATTCATTAATTTCTCTCAACTGTTTCATCTTTTATAACAATATCATTATGGATGTTATTTGTCTTCCTAAAATCAAAAATCATTTCTTTTGTTTTATTAACATTAAGTTGTAAATAATTGTCATCGCACCATTTTACAAACATTTTGATTTCTTGAGTATAATTGATTAGTTCCCTTCTGATCTGATAAGAGCTTGGATAGATGTATCATCTGCATATCTTATTATTGGGATGTTTCAAAAGCAGTTTTACAATCATTGGTGTAGATAGAAAAGAATAAAGGTGCAAGGACAGTCCCTGGGGTGCTACAGTGTTTGTTACAATTACTGACGAGTCCAAAATACCATTCTCTGATTTTAATCTAACAAATTGAGGTCTGTTGGTCAGAATATCTAAGATCCAGAGAGTTACACTTTTTCTCAAAGAAAGATCTAACAATTTAGGAACCATGAGGATAAGTAGAACTGTCAGAGAGGTTCAAGTTGTTTTTTTTTTTTCTTTAAAAAAAATCTAGTCATTATGGGAGACAGATCTCAAGAAGATCCGGCGTGCAGATAATGAGTTTGAGAATGTCAACTTTGGTTTGATTTCAAATTTGTTGTTGTCCCAAAGTCATCTTTGAGTTGTAATTGTGTCTTCAGCGATGATGTCATTTGCACAAGTCTTGCATTGTTTTCAAGTTTTAGATCCGACTATTTGGATAATGTGGTGCCTCGGTAGTCAATGAGGAATGGCCTTTTCATTTCAAAAGGCCGTGGGTTCGACAACTAACGTGATCTCCGGAGGGGGGGGCGGGGCGGGGCGGGGGTATTGGTAGTATTTATAATGTTGCTCGGATTGCCCTGTAAACAGCCAAGGGACCTTTAACTTGCACAGAGTTTTGTGATCTGCACATGGAACCTCCTTTTTAGTATCCGTCTCCGCAAGGATCAAATGTCGATCCACCTTTCCTGGACTAGAAGGGGAGGGGAGGGGGTAGGTTTTACTCGGAAACTCCAGAAAGTGTCACAACCTGCCAGGGCTTGAACCCACGATCTTTTGTTTGATAAGCCAATACCTTGCTCCTTGACTACCGATTCTCAACCACAAGCACTAGTACAACTCCTACTAAAATATTATGAGAAAAAAAACTTGTTTAGAGATGTCACAGATTAGGAAGAACAGCTTAATAATTCAACAACTATTCACCTCGTACCAGTTTCCCAAACCTTGTGAACCCATTTGTCAAGAGAACCCATTTTGCATCAAGCCTTGTGAACCCGTTTTTTGTGAACCCATTTTGCATCAAGCCTTGTGAACCCATTTTGACTTTTGACTCAAGCCTTGTGAACCCATTTTGCCTCAAGTCAACCCATTTTGCCTCAATGTGAACCCATTTTGCCTCAAGCCTTGTGAACCCATTTTGCCTCAAGCCTTGTGACCCATTTTGCCTCAAGCCTTGTGGAACCCATTTTGCCTCAAACATTGTGAAACTTTGCCTCAATTTGCCTTTAAACCCTTCAGATGAACCCATTTTGTACAACCAAAAGCATATCTAAATACCTCTTGAACCCACTTTGCTTCAAGGTCCCTCCAAAGACCAAGAAAGTAACTCAATCGATACCTTTATATCGTTCTGAGTAAGTCTTTCTTTGTTTCCCAAAGGCTCTTTTTGTCATTCCACTAAGAGGAGCCACATTTTGCATGTAAATTTTAAATGATTTCAAGATTGCATTCATTCGAGGAATTATTCTACCAGAAATGACATTTAATTATTGACATTTTCATTGTTTCGCATAATTTTCATTCATCTGGATCGCCATTTTGAACATTTTATAATATAAAAAAAAGTTGAATAGTACCGTTCACGCTTATCTGGGCAACCTCAGTATCGAATACTAAACCGGTCTCCTAATCGTACTTGCTATCACTCGGTGTGTAACATGCTTGTATATAATAAAGCTGATTTTCTTTAACTTTTGATCGCTATAAATCCAGGAACCACTGCACCCACGGCCACGTTATTTCGCATGTAGATTTCAAAGAGTCCTTCTGCTTCAAGTTCTTAGCGAGCGGTCTATGATGGAATAGTGTTTACATTATTGGAATCAATAATAAATTGAACTTAGCAATATTTGGAATCAATATTTGAATTGATTGGTTCTTAGCGAGAGGACTATTGGATCGAATCAATATTTGAATTGATTGGTTCTTAGCGAGCGGTCTATTGGATGGAATCAATATTTGAATTGATTGGTTCTTAGCGAGAGGACTATTGGATCGAATCAGTATTTGAATAGAGTCTTAGTGAATGGACTATTAAATCGAATCAATATTTGAATAGATTGGTTCTTAGCGATGGACTATTAGATCGAATCAATATTTGAATAGATTGGTTCTTAGCGAGTGAACTATTGGATGGAATCAGTATTTGAATTGATTGGAAAAAGATTTTTGCCTGCGATCGAGGAATTGTTTTAGAATTGTAACGGACCTAGTTAAAATAGTTCCGGTCATTACAAGAAAATCCAGTAGGGACTTCAGTATCGAGTACGGTTTCGATCTAATAATCGTACTTGATATCACCCGTGCCCGAAACGCTGGGTTCTCTGAGTTTACCGGCGTCAAAGTTCGAAAGAGCCAACTTTATGACAATAAAGAGATAAAGCTAAATCATAAAGCACCGTTGTCTCTGGACATGTTCGTGCATACCAACGAACGGCCCAAACAATGTGACGTAGATCTACCCAGACATAATCAAACCCGCTAAGAAAGAAAGAAAAAAAAACAAATGAGTGAATTGGGAAAAGAGTATAATATTATAATGACTATACGACCATCTCCTTCAAAGGAGAAGTCCTTCAAGGCCGGTACGGCCCATACAGCCGGAGCTTATCCAGGTTTCCATAGCGTAAAGTGGAACAGGTGATACTAACTGCCTGTTTTGATAAGATTCGAACCCGGGACATCATGATCCCTAATTCGACACCCTAACCGCTCGGCCACCGACGACACACACTACCATCTCCATCTGATTGTTATCCACACTCAAATTTTCCCCATCCGCAATTTCTTAGCAAAAATTGAGTTGAAATAATAAATAACATCGTGAAGATTTCAGACATTTGGCCAGTCATAAAAGAATTTTTGGCGTGTTAGTTTGTCAAACGAAGACAGCAGCCCCAGGAAACGGATTGAATTTCACACCCAAATGGCTTCGCTAACCTGACGACGTGCTATTTTCAACCCTTCCATTAAATTTGCCATTTCAGCAGACAGTAATGCCAAAACTTTTCACTTTTTGTGGTGTTTTTTTCTCCTATGAAAAAAATCTACAAAACATAATGAGGAAATGGGAGACACAGGAAGCATGCTGGGAAGACAGGGATGTTGTTGGAGAGATATAATTTATCACGGTAAGGATGAAAATAATAATAATAATAATAATAATAATAATAATAATAATAATAATAATAATAATAATAATAATAATAATAATAATAATAATAATAATAATAATAGTAATAATAATAATAATAATAATAATAATAATAATAATAATAATAATAATAATAATAATAATAATAATAATAATAATAATTATAGTAATAATAATAATAATAATAAAATAATAATAGTGATAATAATAATAATAATGATAATAATAATAATAATAATAATAATAATAATAATGATAATAATAATGATAATAATAATAATAATAATAATAATAATAATAATAATAATAATAATAATAAAATAATAATAGTAATAATAATAATAATAATAATAATAATAATAATAATAATAATAATAATAATAATAATAATAATAATAATAATAATAATAATAATAATAATAATAATAATAATAATAATAATAATAATAATATAAAATACGATAAGATAACTTTATTGATCTCAGATGAGAATATTGACTTGGTCGCATAATACAATTTTATGATACAATTTTACAAAGCTACAAACACATTTCTATCTAAACATAAAAACACAACTAGAATAGATACACAAAAGGGAGTAAGTGAGGGAAAGGAAAAACAATGAAAAAATTAAATCGATCGTAGACAGTTAGTTGTACTGTCACTTTACAAACCAAATTCCCATTCAGACATTTTATCTGATGTGCCATAGAAACATACACGTCTATGAATGTAAGTTGATATACGAGAAACATTGTCATCGTCTGTGCTCAGATTGCAACAGTCTTATTGCATAATCATAATAACTAAAGAGATGTATATATTATCATTATTATCATCATTGGTTGTATCATTTAGTTGCGTAATCTGAATTTGATAATTTTTTTCCTCTTCCTAATATTACAAGCATACTTCTACACGTTGGATGATATTATCAAGTACAATTATTAGATCGAGTCAGTATTCGATACTGATGTTACGCGTGGTATGAGCGAGTGGGTAGTACTTCGTGACGTATCTCAACTATTTAATTTTAATTAAATCTGTTTAGAATGGAAGTCTAAGTAAGTGAAGATCATACTCAAAGACAGGCGAAAAAAACGGTGATATTTTCCTTAAATGATCGTCACTTCTTCGGAAAATTCCTGAAATAAAAACAACATTAGGATCCTTTAGAATCTACATGTAAAAATAATATTCTCTGGTCGGAAAATTCCTGAAATAAAAACAACATTAGGATCCTTTAGAATCTACATGTAAACTAATAATATTCTCTGGTCGGAAAATTCCTGAAATAAAAACACCATTAGGAATCCATGTAAACTGATAATATTCTCTGGTCGGAAAATTCTGAAATAAAACACCATTAGATCCTTTAGAAACTAAACTAATATATTCTCTGGTCGGAAAATTCCTGAAATAAAAACAACATTAGGATCCTTTAGAATCTACATGTAAACTAATAATATTCTCTGGTCGGAAAATTCCTGAAATAAAAACACCATTAGGATCCTTTAGAATCTACATGTCAACTGATAATATTCTCTGGTCGGAAAATTCGTGAAATAAAAACACCATTAGGATCCTTTGGAATCTACATGTAAACTGATAATCGGAAAATTCTCTAGGGTCGGAAAATTCCTGAAATAAAAACACCATTAGGATCCTTTAGAATCTACATGTAAACTGATAATATTCTCTGGTCGGAAAATTCCTGAAATAAAAACACCATTAGGATCCTTTAGAATCTACATGTAAACTGATAATATTCTCTGGTCGGAAAAATTCTGAAATAAAAACACCATTAGGATCCTTTAGAATCTACATGTAAACTAATAATATTCTCTGGTGGTCGGAAAATTCATGTAAAATGATAAAAACAACATTAGGATCCTTTAGAATCATGTAAACTAATAATAAACTGAAATAATAATTAGGATCCTTTCTCTGGTCGGAAAATTCTCTGGTGAAATGAAAAAACACCATTAGGATCCTTTAGATCTACATGTAAACCGATAATATTCTCACTCTTAGTGGGTAACAGAGCTCTTGACTCCTGAAGGACGAAATCAAAAAACACCATTAGGATCCTTTAGAATCATCTGAAATGAAGTAAATCTGATAACATTCTATGGTCGGAAAATATATGAAGTGAAATGACGTGTTGTGAAATCTGATGTGAAATTAATAATATTTTGCTGTGTAATATCCCATCATTTCACACCATGTCAGTTCATCATCACGTCAGTTCATGTCGTGTCAGGATAATATCACGTAATTTTCGTTATGTTGATTCACATAGATCCTTTTCTCAGTAAACTGATACATCATTGCACATCACGTCATTTCACAACACGTCATTTCACGTCACGTGATTTCAAAATCGCGTCATACCAGGTCACATCACGTCATTTCGTCTAAATCAGGTCACATCGCGTCATGTCAGGTTGCATCACGTAATCTTCGTAATGTCCAGCTATATATCACGTCAAATGACGTCATATCAGGTCACATGAAATCTATTTATGTTTTATCAGGTAATATCCCATCATTTCACGTCATGTCAGTTCACATCACGTCTTTTCATGTCATATCAGATAACATCACGTCATTTTCGTTATATGATTCACATCACATCATTTAACGGCGTATCAGTTCACATCACATCATTTCACATCACGTCATTTCACAACACGTCATTTCACATCACGTGATTTCCCATCGCGTCAGTTCACGTCACATCACGGCCATTTTATGTCAGTTTCACAATCGCGTCATGTCAGGTTGTTGTAATATCAGGTCACATCACGTCAATTCACGTCATATCAGGTCACATCTTGTCTTTTCACGTCATATCAGGTCACATCACATCATTTCACGTCATGTCAATTCCCATCACTTCAGTTCACGTCATGCCAGGCACTTCCGTAGTTTTGTAATATCAGCTCACATCGTCATTTCACGTCATATCAGGTCACATCACATCATTTCACGTCATGTCAGGTCACATCACGTAATTTTCGTAATATCAGTTACATCACGTCAGTTCACGTCATGTCAGGTCGCATTACGTAGCTTCACGTCATGCAAGGCATCACATAAGTTTCACTTCACGTCAGGTAAATTTACATCGCCAGTTCACGTCATGTCCAGTCACAACTTGTCTTTTTCCGTGATGTCAATTCATAAGCTTGTCTTTTTACGTCATGTTAGGTCACATCATGTCATTTAACGTCATGTCAATTCCCATTACATCAGTTTACGTTGCCACCTCACTTCATGTAAGTTTTGTAATGTCAGCTCACATCACATCAGTTAACGTTGTGTCACCTCACATCACGTCAGTTCCGTTCACATCGTAATATCAGGTCACATCACGTCAGTTCACGTCATATCAGGTCGCATCCAGTTACATCACGTTAATCACAGCACGCCACTTCACGTCATGTAAATTCATATAACGGTTTTTCATGTCCTGTTAAGTCACATTACGCCAGTTAACGTCATGTCAAGTCACATCACGTCAGTTAACGTTGTTTCAAGTCACATCATGTCATTTAACGTCATGTCAATTCTGTGAGGTCAGTTCACATCATGTCAGTTTATGTGATGTCAAGTTCACATCACGTCAGTTAACGTTGTGTCAATTCACATTTTGTTAGTTCACGTCATCTCAGGCCACACCACGTCAGTTCAGGCATGTCAGTTCATATCATGTTATTGTACCTCATGTCAGGTCACATCACGTCATTTCACGTCATGTCAATTCACAACGATGTCAATTTTGTGTCGTGTCATCTCACGTTACGCCATTTCACGTCATGTCAGTTCACAACGTGTCATTTTGCGTGATGTCACGTCACGTCATCATATTTCACGTCGCTTTTGGTGAATAGACCTGAATTATGTCCACGGAAATGAGAACGATCCATCATTTCTCTCAAATTCCTGAGGAGAATTTTTAAAACTTAGGAACGGACAATTTTGAATTAAAATTTGTCTTTGTTCATATGCGATCGACTGTATGCTAGCATCAATGGATAGATTAGTTTTTTTCCATAATCAAACACACACAATTTTCACACACTACTATAATACGGAGGCACCAGTACTTGAGTCGGTATAGCGTCTACCTATTATGCAGGAGGCCTGAGTTCAATTCTCAGTGCGGACACATTTGTTTTCCTTCTGACCCTCCTGTCGACCTAGCAGCGAAATGGGTAGCAAGGTCTGTTGAGACGCCATGAAAGTAAAGGCATACTACTTAAAACATTTTGTTTTGTTTTAGGAAATACCTTGTGTACATGATTGAATTAAAATGTATACAATGCCCAATTCTAATAGAAGATATTTTGTGTAAATGATTGAATTAAACTGTATACAATGCCCAATTCTAAATGATTGAATTAAACTGTATACAATGCCCAATTTAATAGCAGATATTTTGTGTAAATGATTGAATTAAACTGTATACAATGCCCAATTCTAATAGAAATTACCTTGTGTAAATGATGGAATTAAAATTTATACAATGCCCAATTCTAATAATAATGTTTAATTAGTGTGAGTGAGTCTGTAATGCGGCATTGGAATTTGAATGTATCCTTTTTCTCAGAATATTTCAGCATTTATTGTAAAGCGCCTTGAGGTTTGGGAGAAATACGCTGCGCTGTAAAAACATTTGTACTATTACTATTATTACTTTTACTATCATATTGTGCCGTATATGTTCTACTATTACTATTATTACTTGTAGTACCATATTGTGACATATATGTTCTACTATTACTATTATTACTTTTAGTACCATATTGTGACATATATGTTCTACTATTACTATTATTACTTTTAGTACCATATTGTACATATATGTTCTTCTATTACTATTATTATTTTTAGTACCATATTGTGCCGTATATGTTCTACTATTACTATTATTACTTTTAGTACCATATTGTGACATATATGTTCTTCTATTACTATTATTACTTTTACTACCATATTGTGACGTATATACTTTTGCTACCATATTGTGACGTATATGTTCTACTATTGCTATTATTACTTTTACTACCATATTGTGACGTATATGTTTTAGTATTGCTATTATTACTTTTACTACCATATTGTGACGTATATGTTTTAGTATTGCTATTATTACTTTTACTACCATATTGTGACGTATATGTTTTAGTATTGCTATTATTACTTTTACTACCATATTGTGACGTATATGTTTTACTATTGCTATTATTACTTTTACTACCATATTGTGACGTATATGTTTTAGTATTGCTATTATTACTTTTACTACCATATTGTGACGTATATGTTTTACTATTGCTATTATTACTTTTACTACCATATTGTGACGTATATGTTTTAGTATTGCTATTATTACTTTTACTACCATATTGTGACGTATATGTTTTAGTACTATTATTACTTTTTACCACCATATTGTGACGTATATGTTAGACGTTTAGCTATTATTACTTTTACTACCATATTGTGACGTATATGACAAAAGTATTAAATGATTACTTTTACTACCATATTGTGACGTATATGTTTTAGTATTGCTATTATTACTTTTACTACCATATTGTGACGTATATGTTTTAGTATTGCTATTGAATTAAGGCTTTTACTACCATATTGTGACGTATATGTTTTAAGTATTGCTATTCCATTACTTTTACTACCATATTGTGACGTATATGTTTTAGTATTGCTATTATTACTTTTACTACCATATTGTGCCGTATGCCAGTAAGCGTTAGACGTTTAGCCATGAATAATACAAAAAGGAGCAACAGTGGAGTGAAAAAGTCAAAGGTGACAAAAAGACAATAAATGATAACTTTACCAATAAAAAAAAACGAACAAACACGTTACGTTTCGGGTACAACTCATCGTCAGGCAACATATTGAGAAATATCTAGAATCTAAACAAGATCTAAACACTAATTGAATTAAGGCATACTTATCTAGCTCTAGATCTAGTAGTAGCAATAAAACAGATAAATAACATAAGCTTTCCATTACTTTCCTTACAATACAATATGTAATACTTAGTATAGGGATTGCTTTCCTTTACTTTCCTTACAATACAATTACATATACGGTATGGATTGCTTTCCTTTACATTCCTTACAATACAATATGTAATACTTAGTATAGGGATTGCTTTCCTTTACTTTCCTTACAATACAATATGTAATACTTAGTATAGGGATTGCTTTCCTTTACTTTCCTTACAATACAATTACATATACGATATGGATTGCTTTCCTTTACTTTCCTTACAATACAATTACATATACGATAGGGATTGCTTTCCTTTAC
>JAXRKP010002008.1:70000-76042 GCA_037039925.1 Doris montereyensis
AAGAACTAAAACAAAGACATAGACTGGAAGAACTAAAATGAAGACATAGACTGGAAGAATAGACTGGAAGAACTCAAACGAAGACATAGACTGGAAGAACTAAAACGAAGACATAGACTGGAAGAACTCAAACGAAGACATAGACTGGAAGAACTCAAACAACCTGGAAGAAGACATAGACTGGAAGAACTAAAGAAAACTGACTGGAAAACTCAAACAAAGACATAGACTGGAAGAACTCAAACGAAGACATAGACTGGAAGAACTCAAACAAAGACATAGACTGGAAGAACTAAAACAAAGACATAGACTGGAAGAACCAAAAACAAAGACATAGACTGGAAGAACTCAAACGAAGACATAGACTGGAAGAACTCAAACGAAGACATAAACTGGAAGAACTCAAAGAAGAACTGGAAGAAAAAGAAGACATAGACTGGAAGAACTAAAAACGAAGACATAGACTGGAAGAACTAAAACGAAGACATAGACTGAAGAACTAAACGAAGACATAGACTGGAAGAACTCAAACGAAGACATAGACTGGAAGAACTCCAACGAAGACATAGACTGGAAGAACTCAAACGAAGACATAGACTGGAAGAACTCAAACGAAGACATAGACTGGAAGAACTCAAACGAAGACATAGACTGGAAGAACTAAAACGAAGACATAGACTGGAAGAACTAAAACGAAGACATAGACTGGAAGAACTAAAACAAAGACATAGACTGGAAGAACTCAAACAAACACATAGACTGGAAGAACTCAAACGAAGACATAGACTGGAAGAACTCAAACGAAGATATAGACTGGAAGAACTCAAACGAAGACATAGACTGGAAGAACTCAAACGAAGACATAGACTGGAAGAACTCAAACGAAGACATAGACTGGAAGAACTAAAATCAAGGCATAAACTGGAAGAAATAAAATCAAGGCATAGACTGGAAGAACTAAAAAGAAGACATAGACTGGAAGAACTCAAACGAAGACATAGACTGGAAGAACTCAAACGAAGACATAGACTGGAAGAACTCCAACGAAGACATAGACTGGAAGAACTCAAACGAAGACATAGACTGGAAGAACTCAAACGAAGACATAGACTGGAAGAACTCAAACGAAGACATAGACTGGAAGAACTAAAACGAAGACATAGACTGGAATAACTAAAACAAAGACATAGACTGGAAGAACTCAAACAAAGACATAGACTGGAAGAACTCAAACGAAGACATAGACTGGAAGAACTAAAATCAAGGCATAGACTGGAAGAACTAAAACGAAGACATAGACTGGGAGAACTCAAACGAAGACATAGACTGGAAGAACTCAAACAAAGACATAGACTTGAAGAACTCAAACAAACACATAGACTTGAAGAACTAAAACGAAGACATAGACTGGAAGAACTAAAACGAAGGCATAGACTGGAAGAACTTAAACGAAGACATAGACTGGAAGAACTCAAACGAAGATATAGACTGGAAGAACTAAAACAAAGACATAGACTGGAAGAACTAAAACAAAGACATAGACTGGAAGAACTAAAACGAAGACATAGACTGGAAGAACTAAAACAAAGACATAGACTGGAAGAACTAAAACGAAGACAAAAACTGGAAGAACTAAAACAAAGACATAGACTGGAAGAACTAAAATCAAGGCATAAACTGGAAGAAATAAAATCAAGGCATAGACTGGAAGAACTAAAACGAAGACATAGACTGGAAGAACTCAAACGAAGACATAGACTGGAAGAACTCAAACGAAGACATAGACTGGAAGAACTCCAACGAAGACATAGACTGGAAGAACTCAAACGAAGACATAGACTGGAAGAACTCAAACGAAGACATAGACTGGAAGAACTCAAACGAAGACATAGACTGGAAGAACTAAAACGAAGACATAGTCTGGAATAACTAAAACAAAGACATAGACTGGAAGAACTCAAACAAAGACATAGACTGGAAGAACTCAAACGAAGACATAGACTGGAAGAACTAAAATCAAGGCATAGACTGGAAGAACTAAAACGAAGACATAGACTGGAAGAACTCAAACGAAGACATAGACTGGAAGAACTAAAACAAAGACATAGACTGGAAGAACTAAAACGAAGACATAGACTGGAAGAACTCAAACGAAGACATAGACTGGAAGAACTAAAACGAAGACATAGACTGGAAGAACTCAAACGAAGACATAGACTGGAAGAACTAAAACGAACACATAGACTGGAAGAACTAAAACGAAGACATAGACTGGAAGAACTAAAATGAAAACATAGACTGGAAGAACTAAAACGAAGACATAGACTGGAAGAACTAAAACAAAGACAAAGACTGGAAGAACTCAAACAAAGACAAAGACTGGAAGAACTCAAACAAAGACATAGACTGGAAGAACTAAAACGAAGACATAGCCTTGAAGAACTAAAACAAAGACATAGACTGGAAGAACTAAAACGAAGACATAGACTGGAAGAACTCAAACGAAGACATAGACTGGAAGAACTAAAACGAAGACATAGACTGGAAGAACTCAAACGAAGACATAGACTGGAAGAACTCAAACAAAGACATAGACTGGAAGAACTAAAACAAAGACATAGACTGGAAGAACTAAAACGAAGACATAGACTGGAAGAACTAAAACAAAGACATAGACTGGAAGAACTCAAACAAAGACATAGACTGGAAGAACTCAAACGAAGACATAGACTGGAAGAACTCAAACAAAGACATAGACTGGAAGAACTCAAACGAAGACATAGACTGGAAGAACTCAAACGAAGACATAGACTGGAAGAACTCAAACGAAGACATAGACTGGAAGAACTAAAATCAAGGCATAAACTGGAAGAAATAAAATCAAGGCATAGACTGGAAGAACTAAAACGAAGACATAGACTGGAAGAACTCAAACGAAGACATAGACTGGAAGAACTCAAACGAAGACATAGACTGGAAGAACTCCAACGAAGACATAGACTGGAAGAACTCAAACGAAGACATAGACTGGAAGAACTCAAACGAAGACATAGACTGGAAGAACTCAAACGAAGACATAGACTGGAAGAACTAAAACGAAGACATAGACTGGAAGAACTCAAACGAAGACATAGACTGGAAGAACTCAAACAAAGACATAGACTGGAAGAACTAAAACAAAGACATAGACTGGAAGAACTAAAACGAAGACATAGACTGGAAGAACTAAAACAAAGACATAGACTGGAAGAACTCAAACAAACACATAGACTGGAAGAACTCAAACGAAGACATAGACTGGAAGAACTCAAACGAAGATATAGACTGGAAGAACTCAAACGAAGACATAGACTGGAAGAACTCAAACGAAGACATAGACTGGAAGAACTCAAACGAAGACATAGACTGGAAGAACTAAAATCAAGGCATAAACTGGAAGAAATAAAATCAAGGCATAGACTGGAAGAACTAAAACGAAGACATAGACTGGAAGAACTCAAACGAAGACATAGACTGGAAGAACTCAAACGAAGACATAGACTGGAAGAACTCCAACGAAGACATAGACTGGAAGAACTCAAACGAAGACATAGACTGGAAGAACTCAAACGAAGACATAGACTGGAAGAACTCAAACGAAGACATAGACTGGAAGAACTAAAACGAAGACATAGACTGGAATAACTAAAACAAAGACATAGACTGGAAGAACTCAAACAAAGACATAGACTGGAAGAACTCAAACGAAGACATAGACTGGAAGAACTAAAATCAAGGCATAGACTGGAAGAACTAAAACGAAGACATAGACTGGGAGAACTCAAACGAAGACATAGACTGGAAGAACTCAAACAAAGACATAGACTTGAAGAACTCAAACAAACACATAGACTTGAAGAACTAAAACGAAGACATAGACTGGAAGAACTAAAACGAAGGCATAGACTGGAAGAACTTAAACGAAGACATAGACTGGAAGAACTCAAACGAAGACATAGACTGGAAGAACTAAAACAAAGACATAGACTGGAAGAACTAAAACAAAGACATAGACTGGAAGAACTAAAACGAAGACATAGACTGGAAGAACTAAAACAAAGACATAGACTGGAAGAACTAAAACGAAGACAAAAACTGGAAGAACTAAAACAAAGACATAGACTGGAAGAACTAAAATCAAGGCATAAACTGGAAGAAATAAAATCAAGGCATAGACTGGAAGAACTAAAACGAAGACATAGACTGGAAGAACTCAAACGAAGACATAGACTGGAAGAACTCAAACGAAAACATAGACTGGAAGAACTCCAACGAAGACATAGACTGGAAGAACTCAAACGAAGACATAGACTGGAAGAACTCAAACGAAGACATAGACTGGAAGAACTCAAACGAAGACATAGACTGGAAGAACTAAAACGAAGACATAGACTGGAATAACTAAAACAAAGACATAGACTGGAAGAACTCAAACAAAGACATAGACTGGAAGAACTCAAACGAAGACATAGACTGGAAGAACTAAAATCAAGGCATAGACTGGAAGAAACTAAAACGAAGACATAGACTGGAAGAACTCAAACGAAGACATAGACTGGAAGAACTCAAACAAAGACATAGACTTGAAGAACTCAAACAAACACATAGACTGGAAGAAGTAAAACGAAGACATAGACTGGAAGAACTAAAACGAAGGCATAGACTGGAAGAACTCAAACAAAGACATAGACTGGAAGAACTAAAACAAAGACATAGACTGGAAGAACTCAAACAAAGGACATAGACTGGAAGAACTGAAACAAAGACATAGACTGGAAGAAGGACTAAAACAAAGACATAGACTGGAAGAACTAAAACAAAGACATAGACTGGAAGAACTCAAACGAAGACATAGACTGGAAGAACTCAAACGAAGACATAGACTGGAAGAACTCAAACGAAGACATAGACTGGAAGAACTCAAACGAAGACATCGAACGTAAACCGACAGTAGATAGTTTCGGCACTGCAATACTCAGCCTACAACGAGACTAAAACACTCAACCATATTAATATTTCATTTAGTAACCACACCGATCAACTCTCTCACTCCCGTTGTATTAAAAAGCCCAGTAGAGTTCCTATAACTACAAATACATAAACACAGAACCTGACGTCAACAGTTTAAAACATAAAAATATGTCTATGGGTTCATGTGTAGAATGTTAAAACATAAAAATATGTCTATGTTTCATGCGTAGAATGTTAAAACATAAAAATCTATCTATGGTTCATGTGTAGAATGTTAAAACATAAAAAATCTATCTATGGTTCATGCGTAGAATGTTAAAACATAGAAATCTATCTATGGTTCATGCGTAGAATGTTAAAACATAGAAATCTGTCTATGGTTCATGCGTAGAATGTTAAAACATAAAAATCTGTCTATGGTTCATGCGTAGAATGTTAAAACATAAAAATCTGTCTATGGTTCATGCGTAGAATGTTAAAACATAGAAATCTGTCTATGGTTCATGTATAGAATGTCAAAACATAAAACTATATCTATATTCATGCCTAGAATGTTAAAAACATAAACAGATTCATGTTCATGCGTAGAATGTTAAAACATTTGTTGGAATGAGAAGACAACTATGGTTAGTGATTTACAGAGACAGATAAAAATTCATATGACATACAAACAGAAACAGAGACAGAAACAGCTAAAATTCATATGACATACAGAAACACCTAAAATTTATATGAAACAGCTAATATTCATATGATTTAAACAGACAATTAAAATATACATGACATACAGATAAAATTCATATGGCGTAAAATTCATATGAAACAGCTACAATTCATATGCAGAGACAGCTCAAATTATACGTTAAACAGAAGCAGATTAAATTACTATGACATACAGAGGCAGCTAAAATTCATATAACATACATAAACAGAAACATAAAATACAGACAAATTTATATGACATACAGAAACAGAGACAGCAGCTAAAATTCACATGACATACAGAAACAGCTAAAATTCATATGACATACA
>JAXRKP010002009.1:0-35000 GCA_037039925.1 Doris montereyensis
AAAAAAGGAATAGGAATTAATAGTCATGGAATAACCTACCAGTTGAATTTTTAAATTGTATTTATTATCCACATTCACAATTAACTAAGGCAATCTCGGGGGTTTTGGCAGTACTTTAAATCTGCCCAGACTGCCCTATAGAATAAACAGCCAAGGTGAACGGAGTGTTGTGATTTGCACACGGGAAATCCTTCTTACTGTCCGTCTCCGATAGGACCAGGTGTCGATCCACCTACCTGGACGAGTGGGTAGCTTTTACTGGGGAAAAAATCGAGAACATGTATGTAACCTGTTTGATCCTTCACCCCACGATCTTGTGACTGGGAGAGCGACACCCTACCTCTGAACTACCGAGATCCACTTGCAAACATGGTAGCGTTCTACTGAAATAGGCTATTTTAAAATGACGAAGAAGAAGAAGAAAGAAGAAGAAGAAAAAGAAGAAGGAAGAATAGGAGAAGAAGAAGAAGAAGAAGAAGAAGAAATGAAAAGAAGAAGAAGAAGAAGAAGAAGAAGAAGAAGAAGAAGAAGAAGAAGAAGAAGAAGAAGAAGAAGAAGAAGAAGAAGAAGAAGAAGAAGAAGAAGAAGAAGAAGAAGAAGAAGAAGAAGAAGAAGAAGAAGAAGAAGAAGAGAAGAAGTAGAAGAAGAAGAAGAAGAAGAAGAAGAAGAAGAAGAAGAAGAAGAAGAAGACGGAGAAGAAGAAGAAGAAAAGAAGAAGAAGAAGAAGAAGAAGAAGAAGAAGAAGAAGAAGAAGAAGAAGAAGAAGAAGAAGAAGAAGAAGAAGAAGAAGAAGAAGAAGAAGAAGAAGAAGAAGAAGAAGAAGAAGAAGAAGAAGAAGAAGAAGACGGAGAAGAAGAAGAAGAAGAAGAAGAAGAAGAAGAAGAAGAAGAAGAAGAAGAAGAAGAAGAAGAAGAAGAAGAAGAAGAAGAAAGAAGAGAAGAAGAAGAAGAAGAAGAAGAAGAAGAAGAAGAAGAAGAAGAAGAAGAAGAAGAAAGAAAGAAGAAAGAAGAAGAAGAGAAGAAGAAGAAGAAGAAGAAGAAGAAGAAGAAGAAGAAGAAGAAGAAGAAGAAGAAGAAGAAGAAGAAAGAAGAAGAAGAAGAAGAAGAAGAAGAAGAAGAAAGGAAGAGAGAAGAAGAAGAAGAAGAAGAAGAAAGAAGAAAGAAGAAGAAGAAGAGAAAGAAGAAGAGAAGAGAAGAGAAGAAGAAGAAGAAGAAGAAAGAAGAAGAAGAAGAGAAGAAGAAGAAGAAGAAGAAGAAGAAGAGAAGAAGAAGAAGAAGAAGAAGAAGAAGAAGAAGAAGAAGAAGAAGAAGAAGAAGAAGAAGAAGAAGAAGAGAAGAAGAAGAAGAAGAAGAAGGAAGAAGAAAGAAGAAGAAGAAGAAGAAGAAGAAGAAGAAGAAGAAGAAGAAGAAAAAGAAGAAGAAGAAAAGAAGAAGAAACACAAGAGTAAAAGACTTCCTTACTCAAGGATTGATGAAATGTGATTGTCTATGTTGACCTCCTCTCAAAGCCAAGATGACGGTCAGACTTACAGCAACCATGAAGGTTGCACAGTGGCAACGTGCATTTTGTTGACACCTGTCTCAGTTGCCCAGTGTATCGACGCCTCGGGAACATCGTGACAGGTTTCCGACTGTGGAAAATAAGACGTTTGTGATAAGCGATCACGTGCATGATAACTGAGTAGTCTTTGACTGAGTATGAAACACACAGACACAGACACAAACACACATATATAGACACAAATACACAGACACAGACACAAATACACAGACACAAACACACAGACAGACACAAACGCACAAGACACAAACACACAGACATAGACATAAACACACAGGCACAGACACAAACGCACAGATATAAACACAAACACACAAGCACAGACACAAAACGCAGACATAGACACAAATGTACATATATAGACACAAACACAAACAGATAGACACAGACACAAACACACAGACACACACAAACGCACAGACACAAACGTACCAGACACAAACACAAACACACATACAGACACAAACACACATACACAGACACAAAACACATATATATAGACACAAACACACATATATAGACACAAACACACATATATAGACACAAACACACAGACACAAACACACAGACACAGACACAAACGCACATATATAGACACAAACACACAGACAGAGACACAAACAGACAGGCACAGACACAAACGCACAGATATAAACACAAACACACAGGCACAGACACAAAAGCACAGACATAGACACAAACGTACATATATAGACACAAACAGAAACACATAGACACAAAAGCAACATATACACAGACAAACGCACAGACACAAACGCACTGACACAAACACAAACACACATACATGACCACAAACACATATACACAGACACAAACACACAGACACAGACACAAACACAGACACAGACACAAACACACAGACATAGACACAAACACACAGACACAGACACAAACACATACACAGACACAAGCACACAGACCTGAGACACAAACGCACAGACATAAACACAAACACACAGACACACACAGACACAGACACAAACGCACAGACATAAACGCAAACGCACAGACACAGACACAAACGCACATACATAAACAGCAACACACAGGCACAGACACAAACGCACAGACATAAACATAAACACACAGACACAGACACAAACGCACAGACACAGACACAAACGCACATCCAGACACAAACGCACAGACATAAACACAAACGCACAGACACAGACACAAACGCACAGACACAGACACAAACGCATACATAAAAGAAACACACAGACACAGACACAAACGCACATATATAGACACAAACGCACAGACATAAACACAAACACACAGACACAGACACAAAACACAGACATAAACACAAACGCACAGACACAGATGCAAACACACAGACATAAACATAAACACACAGACACAAACGCATTATATATAGACACAAACGACATGAATACAAACAAAAAACAGACAGGCCCAGACACAAACGCACATATATAGACATAAACGCACAGACATATACACACACACACAGGCACAGACACAAACGCACACACATAAACACAAACACACATGCACAGACACAAACACAGACACTCTAGACACCCACAAATAGACACAAACGCACAGACATAAACACAAACACACACATACACACAAACACAAACGCACATATATAGACACAATCGCACAGACATAAACACAAGACACAGGCACAGTTACAACAACAACATAGACACAAAGGACATTCATAAGCACGAACACACAGACACAAACACAAACACATAGACACAGACACAACACATCGCACAAGACACAGACACAAACGCACATACTTCTAATCCTGGGACGTTAAATATTAGTTTACTGTTATTTCCAAAGCATCGACATACATACACAGGTATGTATATATATGTAAAAAAAAAATAAATAAATAAATAAAAAAAGGGAGAAAAAAATTATTTTAAAAAAAATTTAAAAGTATGTATATATGTATATATGTATGTATGTATGTATGTATGTATGTATGTATGTATGTATGTATGTATGTATGTATGTATGTATGCATTGTGTTTGTTTGTTTGTATGTATGTATGTATAACATAGACTCTTATCGTTGCATTATTCCTTCAGTAGAGGAAATTTAGACGGAATCAATTTTAGGTAGAGAAAATTCCTATTGAGTTTATGAAGTCATAATTTTGATAGTGAATAGTATCGATTTATATACATGTGGAAAGCGGAGCAAATTTTACAGAACTTTGTCGAAATGTTTAGAATGGTGTGAAAATTTCCTTTCTAGAAATATCTTAGTTTTTGACTATAAATTTCAAAGGGGTTGTTCACGATATGAGGAGAGAGAACAAGAACGGTAGCATTACATCCCACCTAGTTTTATGCCAGCTCACATTAGTTGTATTTGTGCTTGCTTCACCCTATAAATAGATTGTTGACAAAGACACTAAATACAATGCTATGTTTTCAATCGAGACCTAGTCTTACTAGAATTTCATTCAACATCTAGATCTAGAGTGACTGCCTGCTCCATGTCTACTTGCAACAGTATGTATGTATGTATGTATGTATGTATGTGTGTATGTATGTATGTATGTATGTATGTACATTGTATGTATGTATGTATGTATGTATGTATGTATGCATGTATGCATGTATGTATGTACACATGTATGTATTTCAATGTATGTATGTATGTACACATGTATGCATGTATGTATGTATCAATGTATGTATGTATGTATGTATGTATGTACATGTTCAATGTATATATAACACATTAATTATTCGAAACATGCAATCCAGCCATACATTGAATTTTCAAATATCAGACATCCGAAGTGACTTTTTGTGGACACCAGAGTGATATTGTCTAATGGATCAATAGACCACCTCTGTTTACTATAAGTTACCTTCTGGATTCATTTCACACACTCTCTCCACAGAATTCTATCCCTTCCTCCTACATTTCTGCGTCTTCGGTGTCTCTGCCAAGATGATGTTAGGTCTTCAGTGTCACTGCCAAGATGACGTTAGGTATTTGGTGTCTCTGCCAAGTTGGCGTTAGGTCTTTTGTCTCTGCCAAGTAGACGTTAGGTCTTTGGTGTCTCTGCCAAGATGACGTTGGGTCAAAGTGTCTCTGCCAAGACACACAGGTCTTTCAAAGACACCTAGACACAGGATGACGTTAGGTCTTCGATGTCTCTGCCAAGATGACGTTAGGTCTTCCGTGTCACTGCCAAGATGACGTTAGGATGGTGTCACACAAGATAAATAGATAGACAAGACTTCAGTGTCACTGGCAAGATGACGTTAGGTCTTAGATAGATAGATAGATAGACAGACGACAGGTCTATAAATGTCCTCTGCCAAGATGACGTTGGGTCTTCCATGTCACCAGATGACGTTAGGTCTTCCGTGTCACTGCCAAGTTGACGTTAGTCTTCGGTGTCTCTGCCAAGTTGGATGTTAGGTCTTTGGTGTCTCTACAAGATCACGTTAGGTCTTTTTTGGTGTCTCTGCCAAGATGACGTTAGGTCTTTGGTGTGTCTCTGTGGATCACGTTAGGTCTTTGGTGTGCTCTTACCAAGATCACGTTAGGTCTTTGGTGTCTCTGCCAAGATGACGTTAGGTCTTGGTGTCTCTGCCAAGATGATGTTAGGTCTTCCGTGTCACTGCCAAGATGACGTTAGCTCTTTGGTGTCTCTGCCAAGATGATGTTAGGTCTTTGGTGTCCTCTGCCAAGATGTTAGGTCTTTGGTGTCTCTGCCAAGATGACGTTAGGTCATTGGTGTCTCTGCCAAGATGATGTTAGGTCTTCCGTGTCACCGCCAAGATGGCGTTAGGTCTTTGGTGTCTCTGGTCCAAGATCACGTTAGGTCTTTGGTGTCTCTGCCAAGATGATGTTAGGGGTCTTCTGTGTCACTGCCAAGTTGACGTTAGGAGGAAGAAAGAAAAGAAAAGACGGTGAGGATCTTCTGTGTAACTGCCAAGATGACGAAGAATATGTTGGAGCAAGTCAAGGTGACGTTCAGGTCTTAGAATGAAATAAAAGATGACATAAACTTTAAGTCAACTCTGCTAAGATGACAAGGTCTTCGGTGTCTCTGTCAGATGACGTTGGGTCTTTGGTGTCTTGTCAAGATGACGTTAGGTCTTTGGTGTTCTGTCAAGATGACGTTAGGTCTTGTGTTCTGCCAAGGTGACGTTAGGTCTCTTTGGTGTCTCTGTCAAGATGACGTTAGTCTTTAGTGTATCTGATAGATGACGTTAGGATGGTGTCTCTGCCAAGATGACGTTGGGTCTTTGGTGTCTCTGCCAAGATGATGTTAGTCTTTGATGTCTCTGCCGAGATGATGTTAGGTCTTTGGTGTCTCTGTCAAGATAATAGTTAGGTCTTTGGTGTCTCTGCCAAGATGACGTTAGGCCTTTGGTGTGGATAGAAAGAAGATGATGGTTAGATGGATAAATGGTCTTCCGTGTCACAGCCAAGATGACGTTAGGTCTTTGGTGTTCCTGCCAAGATGATGTTAGGTCTTTGGTGTCTCTGCCAAGATGATGTTAGGTCTTTGGTGTCTCTGCCAAGATGATATTAGGTCTTGGTGTCTCTACAAGATGATGTTAGGTCTTCCGATGTCACTGCCAAGATGACGTTAGGTCTTTGGTGTCTCTGCCAAGATACGTTAGGTCTTTGGTGATCTCGCAAAGATGATGTTAGGTGGATCTGAGTCACTGCCAAGTTGACGTTAGGTCTTCCGTGTCTCTGCCAAGATGATGTTAGGTCTTTGGTGTCTCTGTCAAGGTGACGTTAGGTCTTTGGTGTCTCTGCCAAGATGACATTAGGTCTTTGGTGTCTCTGCTAAGATGACATTAGGTCTTCGGTGTCTCTGTCTCTCTGGACGTTGGGTCTTTGGTGTCTTTGTCAAGGTGACGTTAGGTCTTTGGTGTCTCTGTCAAGATGACGTTAGGTCTTTTGTGTCTCTGCCAAGGTGACGTTAGGTCTTTGGTGTCTCTGTCAAGATGACGTTAGGTCTTTGGTGTCTCTGCCAAGATGACTCTGGTCTTTGGTGCTTTCTGCTCAAGATGATGTAAGGTCTTTGGTGTCTCTGCTCGAGATGATGTTAGGTCTCTGGTGTCTCTGTCAAGATAACGTTAGGGATTTGGTGTCTCTGCCAAGATGACGTTAGGCCCTTGGTGTCTCTGCCAAGATGACGTTGGGTCTCTTGTGTCTCTCTCAAGATGACGTTAGGTCTTCGGTGTCTCCAAGATGATGTTAGGTCTTTGGTGTCTCTGTCAAGATGACGTTAGGTCTTTGGTCTCTCTGCCAAGATGACGTTAGGTCTTTGGTGTCTCTGCCAATATGACGTTGGGTCTTCGGTGTCTCTGCCAAAGATGACGTTGGAGTCTCTGGTGCCTCTCTCAAGATGACGTTGGGTCTTTGGTGTCTCTCAAGTTGACGTTGGGTTGGGGTTTCTCTCTCTCTGAGAGAATGGTCTATTCATTCCTGAGAAGAAGTTTTCCCTAACGCATCATCTCATCCGCACTCAACCGCATTCCTCTCTCGTAGCACTCGGTCATGCCATTTACAGACACGAGCTCTACTGACCGAGTAAAAGTTACCATGACATAACATCGTCACAATAAACATACGAAGGACATGGCAATGAAACTCTTCTCCATCCTACAGATCGATCCATTCTCAAAACTCTATGTATTCTGGATCTGCCTCTTCTTGAGGTTTCTAGGCGAGACAGGTTTTCTTATCATGTCCTGGCTCTGAGGTAGCTCTGTTCGGATTTTCCTCAGTCAGAACTGATCTCTCTAGATTCTGGAATAGTTGGCTGTGTCTCTATTATACCGACTCCTGTTCTAAGGAAGTGATGATGTGTTCAACAGTGTGTTTGTTTTCTCATAATGGACAAGTTACATCATTTGTCTTTACCCGCTTCACCAAATTTGCGTTTAATAGTAAGAGGTCATACACTGATCAGATTATGAAACGTATCCTTAATTGCGCAATTTGCCATTTGCCATAGGTCATTCCAGGTTCTCCTCTGCAAGACGTTTTCCTAGGTTGTCCAATAGCCTTGCTGAGATTATTATACTGCTTTCTGAATTCGTTTAGTTTCTCTCTCTCATGCCTCATTTCCTGGACGACCATGTCTCTCTTTTCTTTGCCTTCTGTTTTTGACCGCCATTTTGTTTGAGATGTTCCTAGCCCTGCGTTTTTGTTTCGTGTGTTTCCGATTTCTTCCTTCATCCTCAAACAATCTTAGTTTGTTTTGTGTGTTTCTCTCTTTCTTCCTTCATCCTCAAACAATCTTAGTTTGTTTTTGTGTATGTCCGATTTCTTCTTCATTAAACAATCTTAGTTTTACACGTGTTTTTCATTTCTTCTTCATCCTCAAACAATCTTAGTTTGTTTTGTGTGTTTCAAATTTCTTCCTTCATCCTTAAACAATCTTAGTTTGTTTTGTGGGTTTCAAATTTCTTCCTTCATCCTCAAACAATCTTAGTTTGTTTTTTTTTTAGCAGTCCGATTTCTTCCTTAAAAATCCTCAAAAAATCTTAGTTTGTTTGAGTGTGTTTCCGATTTCTTGAATCATCCTCAAACAATCTTAGTTTGTTTAAAAAAAAAACAATTTCTTCCTTTATCCTCAAACAATCTTGTTTGTTTTGTGTGATCAGATTTGCTTCACTTCATCCTCAAACAATCTAGATTGTTTTGTGTGTGTTTTCCGATTTCTTCCTTCATCCTCAAACAATCTTACTTAAAGTTTTTGTGTGTGTCCGGGATTTCTTCCTTCATCCTCAAACAAGGGAGATTTGTATTTGTTGCGTCGGCGGCTTTCCATTTTCTTGTAGTTTTGAACTGAGGCTGAACCAATATCTCTGTTGAATCACACACGAATTTTTTAGCATCATTTGTTGTCCTGTTTTCATACCTTATATTCATCCACGACAGATTTTAAAGGTAACTGAAGTTTTGCACATGCCGACACAGTAGAATACACCACATGTGAAAGACAGGTGGTGCACACCAATCCACTTCCTCATATACGACACATCTTAGTTTCAATTCCTTCAATAGCAGTTGCACATATGTCGTATATCAGTAGGGGCCATATAAGCCTGGAAATCAACACGACACACTAGTAGAATAGAGCACCACACTTATTATTTTCATTTAACACCCGATCACAGGTCGATTCTTGTGCAGCCCTTCCTCGGATACTTCATTACAACTGGCTTTTGATCTCTTCGTATCTTTGAGTGTCGCATCATACCATCTTCCCAGGCTTTTGCCTAGTTCCTCTGACACGGTAGGTATTGTCTGATGTCCTATCGAGAATGAAATGTTCTCTGATACTTTTCCTTTACGGATGGAGAGGCAACGAGATTTCTTAGGCTTGAACTTCATTTGCACCAGTTCACAAGTTCGTCCAATCGTTTCAGTATTTTATTTGTTCCATGTTTTTAAGATGACAAAACAGATGTATCATCCATGAATGCCTTCAGTGGCGGCATTTGACACCCACTGCCAAGGTTTGGGGGACTTGCAATGGCTTCCGCTGCCTTCAGAATGACTTGCATTGCAAGAACAAATAGCATGGGAGAGATCGTACATTCCATTGCAATGCCAACCTACAACTTTATCCAGTCAGTTGTGACGTCCCTTGTGGAGAATCTGAAAAAATTGTTAAATTATCTTACAAATGGTGATTGGAACATGGTACATGCTTAGTACCAAATGAATCATTTCGTGGGATACAGATCCGTATGCGTTGGTAATATCCAGCGAGGTCACATCGAGGTCTTAGTTTTTTATCTCCGATTTTGCCATTTGAATCACTTTCCATACGATTGTGGCGCGTTCTAGGCATCCATGGACTTCGGGAATATCTCCCTGTTGAACAGCCGTGTCGATGTTTTCTTTACTGGTCAGAAATCGTGTCCAGTCAGGCATCCATTGACTTTGCAAATACCTCTCTGTTGAACAGCCGTGTCGATTTTCTTTACTGGTCAGAAATCGTGTCAGTCTGGTAGGCATCCATTGACTTTGCAAATACCTCCCTGTTGAACAGCCGTGTCGATGTATTCTTTACTGGTCAGAAACCTTGTCAGTCTTGAGGCCATGAAGTGAAGACTATTTTGTCTTCTACATTTAAAATGAATTGTGTCTGAAATAACTGATTTCATTCGAGTTTTGCTCTTTTGGGATGCACACTTCATTTGCTACCATCCATTGTTCACTTAGCTTTTCAGTTCTCCGTAATGCGCAAATAATCTTATGGAACAATGCTAGAACATTTGGGCATCTCTTACACAATACAATACATGCAACTAGCGGGGCCCTTCAGCAACATTTCACAATGCTAGAACATTTTGGGCATCTCTTCAATACAATACATGCAACTGGCGAAGCCCTTCATCGTTCACCAATATTTCACAATGCTAGAACATTTGGGCATCTCTTACACAATACAATACATGCAACTAGCGGGGCCTTCAGCAACATTTCACAATGCTCACTAAAAGAAGCAACAGTTCCAATCCTTTAGAGAACGTCAGCTATCATCCCAGTATAGAAAAAAAAACGGTTTCCATCACAACTAAACGATTTTAGACCAGTTGCATTAACTTCAATCGTTATGAAGTGCTTAGAAAAGATAATTAAAATCTACTCCTTCAAAAGGTCCGACACAATAGACCCATTCCAACTTATTCCAAGTCGCATACCAAAGAGCACGCGGCGTAGAAGATGCCATAATAACCGTGATGGACAAAATAACTCAGCACCTGGACAAAGTAACTCAGCACCTGGACAAAGCAACTCAACACCTGGACAAAGTAACTCAGCACCTGGACAAAGTTACCCAGCACCTGGACAAAGCAACTCAGCACCTGGACAAAGCATCAAATTTTGCTTGTATACTATATACGTTGATTTGCCATAGGCATTTAATGCAGTGGAAACAAAAACATTAATAAAAAAGCTCTATAAACGGAATATTCCCGCATACTTAGTAAATTGATACGAGGATTTTTTTAATACAAAGACCTCAGCGAGTCAAACTGGAGAAACGTTTTTAAAGACAAGTATTCTCTCGAACGGATGTCCCCAAGGCTATTTAGTTCCTCAGTTACTTTACCAATGATTGTACCTTATATCCTTTGAAAACTGCTTGAATATAAAATACTTCTTTTGGACAATGCTAAGATTTAAAGAGAATGACTTGAACGAAATGTTTAAAATCACTCTAAGTGCAAAGACAACTCATTAAAATTAAATGTGTCCAAGACAAAGGAACAAATATTTGGTTTTAGACAAGGACATTTAAAAAAAGAAAGTAATGTGGAAATAAATGGAAATAAAGTATTTAGTTGTCGACGCTTGTAAATCTCTCTCGGAGTTACCGTTGTCAGTTCTTTAAATTTCAAAATTCGGGTTGAAACAGTAGAGAAAAAATTGGTCAAAGAATTCACGTCCTAAGAGAATTAGAGGTTTTGACATAAGTAAAAACAATAAGGACACAAATCTATATTCCTTTTGTTCATCATAGTTACCTTAGTAGGATGATGGTACGATAACTGTGGAGTCAAAGAGAAAACAAAATTAAAAAACAAGAGAAATGAAGCAAGCAAAATTATAAATTGTAAATTAGTAAATACTTCATATCACTATCAAACTGCAGTGTAAAGGATAGGCTTTGATATGATTACTGAAATGAGAAATCCTTTGACAAGTTTAGCCTCATCCCATCTGGTAGAATATACTCTGAGCTGAAATGCGGAACTAATAGATTTAGATCAACCTTTATACCAACATCCATCAAAGAAATTAACAAGACCTTAAAGCACAGTGAAACTAGATCTAATAAGGGATTGTCTCAAATGTATAAGGCATAGAGTAGTGAATAAACAATAGCTGTTGTTATCAAGTAGGAGGGGGAGAAGGAGGGTACATGAAATATATATATATATATATATATATATATATATATGTATATCATTATCATCATCATCAGCATCATCATCATCATCATTATTATTATCATCATTATCATTATTACTATTATTATTACTATTATTATCATTATTATTTTATTTATTTATTTATTTTTTTTATTTTTTTATTATTATTATTAATATTATTATTATTATCACTATTATTATTATTAATATTATTATTATTATTATTATATTATTATTAATATTATTATTATTATCACTATTATTATTATCATTGTTATTGTTGTTATTGTTGATTTTGTCCTGGTTGTTATAGCTGTTATTGGGAATTGTTTGTACGTGGTGATGTCGCATGGGACTGTTGGTGGTTTCAACGACTAAAAACGAATAACTGATCAAAAGATTTTTTATTTTATGAACACCATAATATTGTTGTTATTTTTGTTTCTGGCTGTATCCACGCTAGGAAAACAGTTGTGGAATCGTTGTGCATTTGTGGTGCATCACGTCACGGTCTCTGGTGCCATGCTAATGGAAGATTGGAGACGATAATGGATATTTCTGTATGAGGCGGCGGGCAGTGTGAGTATGGACGAGTGTGCGTGTGTGAGTATGGACGAGTTTGCATGTGTGAGTATGGACGAGTTTGCATGTGTGAGTATGGACAAGTTTGCATGTGTGAGTATGGACGAGTTTGCATGTGTGAGTATGGACAAGTGTGTATGTGTGAGTATGGACGAGTGTGTATGTGTGAGTATGGACGAGTGTGTATGTGTGAGTATAGACGAGTGTGTGTGTGTGAGTATGGACGAGTGTGTATGTGTGAGTATAGACGAGTGTGTATGTGTGAGTATAGACGAGTGTGTATGTGTGAGTATAGACGAGTGTGTATGTGTGAGTATAGACGAGTGTGTATGTGTGAGTATAGACGAGTGTGTATGTGTGAGTATAGACGAGTGTGTATGTGTGAGTATAGACGAGTGTGTATGTGTGTGAGTATAGACGAGTGTGTATGTGTCAGTATAGACGAGTGTGTATGTGTGAGTATGTGTGTATGTGTATGGACGAGTGTGTATGTGTGAGTATGTGTGAGTGTGGATGTGTGTGTATGTGTGAGTATGGACGAGTGTGTATGTGTGAGTATGTGTGAGTATGGACGAGTGTGTATGTGTGAGTATGTGGATGGAGTGTGTGTGTGTGTGAGTATGGACGATGTGTATGTGTGAGTATGGACGAGTGTGTGTATGTGTGAGTATAGACTGAGTGTGTATGTGTGAGTATAGACGAGTGTGTGTGTGTGTGAGTATGGACGAGTGTGTATGTGTGAGTATAGACGAGTGTGTATGTGTGAGTATGGACGAGTGTGTGTGTGTGAGTATGGACGAGTGTGTATGTGTGAGTATGGACGAGTGTGTATGTGTGAGTATGGACGAGTGTGTATGTGTGAGTATAGACGAGTGTGTATGTGTGAGTATGGACGAGTGTGTATGTGTGAGTATAGACGAGTGTGTATGTGTGAGTATAGACGAGTGTGTGTATGTGTGAGTATAGACGAGTGTGTGTGTGTGAGTATAGACGAGTGTGTATGTGTGAGTATAGACGAGTGTGTATGTGTGAGTATAGACGAGTGTGTATGTGTGAGTATAGACGAGTGTGTATGTGTGAGTATGGACGAGTGTGTATGTGTGAGTATGGACGAGTGTGTATGTGTGAGTATGGACGAGTGTGTATGTGTGAGTATGGACGAGTGTGTATGTGTGAGTATGGACGAGTGTGTATGTGTGAGTATAGACGAGTGTGTGTGTGTGTGTGAGTATGGACGAGTGTGTATGTGTGAGTATGGACGAGTGTGTATGTGTGTGGGAGTATGGACGAGTGTGTATGTGTGTGTGTGAGTATAGACGAGTGTGTATGTGTGAGTATAGACGAGTGTGCGTGTGGGAGTATAGACGAGTGTGTGTGTGTGTGTGTGAGTATGGACGAGTGTGCATGTGTGAGTATGGACGAGTGTGTATGTGTGAGTATGGACGAGAGTGTGTATGTGTGAGTATGGACGAGTGTGTATGTGTCAGTATGGACGAGTGTGCATGCGTGAGTATGGACGAGTGTGTATGTGTATCAGTATATGGACGAGTGTGTATGTGTGAGTATGGACGAGTGTGTATGTGTGTATAGACGAGTGTGTATGTGTGAGTATGGACGAGTGTGTATGTGTGAGTATGGACGAGTGTGTATGTGTCAGTATAGACGAGTGTGTATGTGTGAGTATGGACGAGTGTGTATGTGTCAGTATGGACGAGTGTGTATGTGTGAGTATAGACGAGTGTGTATGTGTGAGTATAGACGAGTGTGTATGTGTGAGTATAGACGAGTGTGTATGTGTGAGTATAGACGAGTGTGTATGTGTGAGTATAGACGAGTGTGCGTGTGGGGAGTAAATGTTCATTATCCTTATAGTATGTTTAATTGTTGTAAAATGATGGTGCGAGTGAACTATGTTTTGAACGACATTTTGTGTGTAAATTTATTGTACTAAATATATTTTGTAACATCATGAATGTAAATCAAAAGAAAAATTGCCTGCTTTGGACAACAACAAAAATTATTATTATTGTTATTATTACCATCATCCTCGTCATCATCATCATCATCATCATCATCATTTATCATCATCATTATTATTATTATTATTATTATTATTATTATTATAATTATTATTATTATTATTATTATTATTATTATTATTATTATTATTATTATTATTATTATTATTATTATTATTATGTTGTCGAGTCTCACCTGCCGGGCTGATCCAACGATGATGATGGGGGTCCTTAGTAGCTTGCGACTCTTTACAGAGTTGTTGTCAGATCCGGTCGAAGCTCCAAATCTAGATATCTAGCTCTATAGTCTTATTCACTCCACACTTGGCACTCTTGATGCTTCAACACACGTCCTCTCGCTCTGTCCCTTCTTGTCTCTCGCTCCCGCGCTAACCCTCTGCGCACACTTCCTGTCCGAACCGGTGTACAATTACCATCGTCACCGTCCGGTGCGCACCATCGATGTGCACCCGATTGTGGTGTACGTCCTTAACACCACATGCCCCCCTGATCTCAAAACCACCACTACAACAAACGTAAACCTACACAACTATGTATAAACACAACGAAGGAGAAAGGATTCCTGTAACAGTTCACTTATGTCCCATTCATGCTTACTGGTTTCACTCATTCCTATTTACACAACCCCCCATCAAAACGTCTACATCAAATAATCCTGGACCCAAGCTGGAGCCCTCCTCTGACGCTGAGGGTAGCTATGTCCAACCATGGATTCATCCTGTTCCATTCTGACGCTGAGGGTAGCTATGTCCAACCATGGATTCATCCTGTTCCATTCTGACGCTGAGGGTAGCTATGTCCAACCATAGATTCATCCTGTTCCATTCTGGGCTCATCCTCTTGTGGGTTGACCACCGGTCGCACGTCCAACACATGTCTCGGTACCCCATCCACTTCAATGTTATTCCTAGAGTTTATCTTGGAGACCTCCCCCTTCTTCCACTGTGTGGTGCACTTAATGGCAGCCGGCTTCACCCACACTTCATCTCCAACATTCAAAACGGATTGCTCATCTTGGGTCTCTCGTACTGGCTCGACTTCAGGTTGCCTCCACGAGTAAGAATACACCGACCTTTGGGGAATCGTCATCTCCTTCTGTCCGTTCCTAGGTGATAGATTATACCAAAAAACAGCCGCCATTGGAGAAACCTGACCTCTTTCTGCTATAGCTTTAATGGTTCGGTGATTCATTTCCACTATTCCGTTGCGGATGCCCTGTATGCAGCCCTATAAAAGGAGGATGTATTCCACCGTCCTAACAGATCGTCCATTTCTCTGGACTTGAATGCCGTTGCATTATCCATCAGCACCTCATCCACTGGACCTCTCTAAAAAAAACCTGTTCAAGCTCTTTACAGATTAAGACTGCTGTCTCATTCTTCAATTCTCGCCAAATTGCAAACCTTCCTGGACCACAATCAACCATTGTCAGATATGGAAGGCCTCTGTAATGGGTCACGTCGATAGCCAATCTCGTCCATTCTGTGTCAATCCCCAGCTCTCCAAGCTCATGACTAATGCTTGTAGGATCAATTGATTGACATCTTTCGCACTCTCGAACGACCTTCTTAACTGCATTTTTGGACACGGAAAGGATTCACCTGCCTGGCCAAATACCATGTGCGCTTCCACCCCAAAGTGATGTCGGTCATGTAGAGATTTCAGATCACACCACGAAGCAGCACAGGCAGAAGATATACTCTCTCTATTCAACCATCCTCTCTTGACTCTAGTCAACCTGTCCGCCTTGTTAACAGCAGATGCAACACCTACCACTTCGACTGTCAGTCCCAATTCCTCTATCAAACTCTTCAACACACCTAACCGTCGTTTAACAAGCACTTCTGCCGCTCCTTTGTCTTTACCTTCCTCTCTTCTGACAATGTCGTCTTAATCCACCCACACTGTTCTGAGTGTCATGAGTGTGATCTCCTTCATCCCCTCTGCAACGAGATTAACCCCTTTCAGTGCTGATTTCAACTCTGCAACGTTAATGTGGTTGAAGTCATTCTTTTTCCTCATCCATGCAGCGTCTTCTACTACCACATTACCAATCTCTACCACTACTCCCAACGCCAAGTCACTTGCATCACACCACAGGACACCCTTGGTCACGTTCGGAACCTTCCATTTGCCCTTCACTGGATCCTCACTGTGAACTTGTTCAATGATCTCTCTCAACAACGCGCATGCCTTCTCTCCTGCGTCATTGTCCCATCTGTTTCCTTCAGTGTGTCGTTTAACAAAACTGCATGCCACCCGTAGCCATCCCGCAACCGGATAATGTCCCACCAGCTTGCCACAAATGGAAAACACCTCCTCCTAGTTAACTTGCTGCTGAGCTGTTCTGCAGTTGGAATATCATTTGCCCTCGACAACATCAACTGCCCGCTGTGATTCTTGTTGAGCTTCAGTCCCAGGACGGCTCCCTCGTCTAGCTTTTCAGGGTCTTTTGCTACAAGGCCATAATCCTTCAAGTGGGAGACGACATCGCTTGCTTCAATGCTGGTCACATCGACCATGATATCGTCTATGTACGAGCTTGTTGCCTTGTGTACCTCTGATCTTTTCGAAAGAACAGTCTTCAATATACTCGACATAATCTTGGGTGCAGAATTCAATCCAAAGCCCAACCTGGTTAAAGCGTACACTGCTCCCTTGAATCTGACAAGTTGATGCCGCCAAAGATCTTTAGACACATGGACCTGAAGGTACGCTGACTTGAGGTCCGCTATTTCCGTATCACCTTCGATCTGTCTCCATTCTCTTAGTCGGTCACTACACACATCCAAGATGTCCCCTCCAGTGTGGCACTTCACAAAGTCATTCAGTTCTCTGAAATCCAGCACTGGTCGTACCTTATTTTTGTCACCTGCTCCACCGCCATGAGGGGAATAATTCCATCAACCTCACCATCCCATGGTACCAGAGTTTTTTCGTCAACCCATCGTTGCACTTCACATTCAAAAGCATCTTTGGTCGCTCCCTTCAATCCGTGGTCATACTGTGCAACTTTGTTTGTTAATCGCGGCGGTGCCCCTTTCCAAAAGTACCTGACGGTCCACTGGTCGCCATCAAACCAAGCCTCAAAATCCTTATCCAGAATGTGATCACGATTGCTGCCACCTGACAATGCACGCTCAGTCTTCTGAAAACTGCACTGAACTGAACAACTCAGATTACCAAACTGAACCTTGTCTCCGCGAACGAGAACTCCACCCAGCTGTTGAATAACGTCCATCCCTATCACAACATCAACATTACCAACAATCTGATCCACAACTGTAACCAGTGACGCTATCAGGGAACCACCAACAGACAGTGACACATCAGCAACCCCCTTGCACTTAACAGTATGTCCGTCGAATGCTACCATTGTGCTCTCCCCTGACCATCTCGTCACAACACCACTCTTCACCAGACTCATAGTGCAGCCGGTGTCCACCATCGCTTGACAAAGTCTCCCATCAACAGCCACCTCGATGGGAACCGGTGTAGTCCTGCCACTTTCACAACAGATGTTCCTTTGGCCCCCGCACACATATTACCAGAATTACCACGAGCCTTCCTATTACTATTGTCCTGATCACCATTAGTGCTATGATGAGACGAAACAGACTGTTTCCCCATGCCCATGGAAGCGCAATTTCGGGCTATATGGCCCTCTCCCCCACACTTATAGCAGATGATTGCCTTCCGCTCCGGACAGTCCTTAACGTAATGTGGTCCATTGCACTTGAAACACTTCAGCTCTTCTCTCCCACTCCCACCACCTTTTGCCCCCAGGCTCGCCGCTGCCACAACATGGGTATCTGAGCTATGTCTTGTTGTCATCACTCTCGCTCTCCCCATCACGTCGCTCTCCCGACTTTTTTCTATCCCCTGAATCTGTTGCAGTTCGATGCTGATTGTATCGGGGAAGCCTGTCACAAATGCCAGTAAAACAACCTCCTCTAAACCCACCCCTGTGAACCCACTCTCCCGTGCCAGCCTCCTGATGTCATTTGCAAACACATCCACTGGTTCGCCGGTTCACCGCGCCACCTTCAGTTTGTGGTAGGCTGCAAACTTACTGTCCGAGAACGCTTCAATTAATTTCTGCTTTATTACAGCTACATCCTCTTTGTCTACGTCGGAGAGCTCCAGGTAGACGGCAAGCGCGCTACCTTCTAAGTACAGTGGCAAGAACGCGCCAAGTCTTTCACCTTCGTCAGCTTTGCCACAAGTTCAACTTTCTGCAGCCAAGCGCAAACGTCACTGTCACCGCTGAACGCCTTAATCATGTCCGAGACCTTTGGGTTGAGGGTCGTAACGACCGCCATGCCAACTCTAGATTCTAGATCTATCACTATCACTACTCTAGATCTATCTTAACAACCAGACTGACGACTCGCCGAAATAGCTTGTGGTCGAGTCTCACCTGCCAGGCTGATCCAACGATGATGATGGGCCCCCAGCAGCTTGCGACTTTTGAGTTGTTGTCAGATCCGGTCGAAGATCCAGATCTAGATATCTAGCTCTATAGTCTTATTCACGCCACGCTTGGCACTCTTGACGCTTCCACACACGTCCTCTCGCTCTGTCCCTTCTTGTCTCTCTCCTCTGCCGCGCTAACCCTCTGCGCACACTTCCTGTCCGAACCGGTGTACAATTACCATCGTCACCGTCCGGTGCGCACCATCGATGTGCACCCAATTGTGGTGTCCGTCCTTAACACCACATATTATTAATTATTATTATTATTATTATTATTATTATTATTATTATTATTATTATTATTATTATTATTATTATTATTATTATTATTATTATTATTATTATTATTATCATTATTATTATTATTATTATTATTGTTATTATTATTATTATTGTTATTATTATAAGGTACTCCGTTCGGCACCGGGTGAGGACTTGGCCCATTGGACTACAGACTCAATTTCCTTCAATGAAAGGGGTCTACAGCTAAGCCTACTGTTAGGTGCTGTATGCCATATTAAGACCCCAATTTCCTCCAGGGGTCGATGGCGGTCTGAGTCAGAATATGTATGCCCTAGGTGTTGTTCAAGCGTCTCTTTATAATTCTCAAACTTGAAAAACTCTCTGAGAAATTTGTCTTGTGTTTTCTTTCTTTGGCATCTCCTTTTTCTTGCTGTTTCGGCTTTTCTCAGAGCATTATGCTTAATCTTGAAATATTCCCATCTTTTACAATCCTTGCTTTTCAAATTCAAAGGCTTGTTTCATAAGTTTTCTCAGATCTTTCTTCTGTTTCCCTATGTTGTCCATTTCTCTTTGGCGTCTGTTCTTGGCGTGTTATTTCCTATCATGATCTTTAGCCTCTGGCAAATCTTGTTGTCCAGAGCATCCCATTGATCTTTTGCGCTGGCTGAGGGAAATGTGATCCATGGGCGTCTCCCGTCAACCGATTGCATGAGTTCCATGTTAAAGTGAGTGGATTGAATGTCCTCAGCACTGTGGTTGTATTCCTGGCCTTGTTATTCCGACGACTTACTCATCATGCATGCGTTCTTTGTGCGGTGGATCTTCATTCCTCTCTCAGAAGTAAATGTTATGTCACATATAAATGGAAACTCCATTCGCTCGTCTTCACTCAAAGTCCGTCTAGGCTTAGCGGTCGTAATGGAATGATGGGCGCCTATTAGTCCAACATTCTATCCACCTTTCGGCGGGCTCTGGAAGACCTGGGAGCATCTTTCATCTTTCGTTATGTGACATGGGAGCATCTTTCGTTATGTGACATGGGAGCATCTTTCGTTATGTGACCTGAGAGCATCTTTCGTTATGTGACCTGGGAGCATCTTTCATTGTTATGGGTGCATCCTTGGAGCATCTTTCGTTATGTGACATGGGAGCTACGGGGCTTTCGTTATGTGTCATGTGGCTCGGTCTTTGTAGCAGATTCAAGCTACGGGGCTGCTAACCCACATAACTCACGGTCTGGTCTTTCCCAGTGTCACTTGTCTCTCCAAGTGTTTTCCGGTCTTTCCCGATTGTCCTCCGATCTGTTCTCGAAGTCAATGGAGTAACCCTCAAAGTATACATAAAAAGGAAGCTCAATGAAAGCTTAAGAAAGAGAATCTTCACAACAAGAGAACCCAAGTCGATCAAGAGTTTCGGTCCTTGACTTCCTTACTCCTAAGGGGACTGGGCCGCACCTAGGCCATGACTTCCACGTGCTCCTCTGTCTTTTTCGTGTTGCTGTTGTTGTTGTCATTGTTGTTGTTGTTGTTGTTGTCTGGTTTCGATCCCCTGCCGGTCACCAATCCAAGAACTGACCACATTGTTGCTTGACTATTCTAGTTGGTCATTGTCTCTAGCCACGCTGTCATTAGTACATCCATACCGAGTTTTCATTTTTATCGTGTATGAAGCAAACTCTCATTTATTCTTGACCGGGTCCAGCTGGAGCTCTTTTCCGCTGTTTCTGTCAGCTGTTTGAGGGCTCTAGTGCGTTTGTTTCCTGTAATTGAGAGCTGTTGTAGGCGGGAATAATTCGATGCTCCTACAAACTCGAATAAATCGATGCTTTTACAAACTCGAATAAGTCGATGCTTTTACAAACTCGAATAAGTCGATGCTTTTACAAACTCGAATAAGTCGATGCTTTTACAAACTCGAATAAGTCGATGCTTTTACAAACTCGAATAAGTCGATGCTTTTATAAACTCGAATAAATCGATGCTTTTACAAACTCGAATAAGTCGATGCTTTTACAAACTCAAATAAATCGATGCTTTTACAAACTCGAATAAGTCGATGCTTTTACAAACTCGAATAAATCGATGCTTTTACAAACTCAAATAAATCGATGCTTTTACAAACTCGAATAAGTCGATGCTCCTACAAACTCGAATAAATAAGTCGATGCTCCTACAAACTCGAATAAGTCGATGCTCCTACAAACTCGAATAAGTCGATACTCCTACAAACTCTCTGGCGCCAACTTCTCCTTGCCGGTACTCTGGTCATAAATCTGGCTTTCTGAAGGTCATTGGCCAAGTCGCAGTACTTTGCAGATAAGTACTGGTGAGCTTGGTCGATTCTGCTCTCATAAGGTACCGTCAGCTAAGTCATGATCATTAAATATTTGATGTGGGGAGTTTGACTGGAGTACTATATCAGGTCTCATTCCACTCGTCCTTATAACCTGGGATGGTTTTCCCAGTGTGGAAAGTCTGCTGAGAGGTTCGAGGTCATCAGCTCCTTCTAATATACACCGTTGGTTGGAGGTAGTCTTCACATCTTTTCCAATCCAAGTCCTGGCTTTCCTGTTCCAGCAAAGAAGGCCAAGGGTGCTGTGGTACCTGATGTTTGTGGTTTTGAAGAGAAAAATTATTTGACAGGGGTCTTCATTGCTATCGCTGTCTGATAATGAAGTTTGAAGACGTACATCTGCTTTGTAAGGCAAATCCAACGCTTTAAGGTCACAACCAATCAGAGCATTCAGAATCTGAGCGATATTATTCTGATATCAGCCTTGTCGTTTTCAAAATTCACTGCCAGATGATCTCAAATCGATTTCGTTCATAATGTTTCTATCTCTTCGTGACTATGAAGGAAACAAATCGCCGTCCGTTTGCCCACTCCCAACAACAACAAAACTTGTTTCTGTAGCTTTGTAATTTCAACACGAAAAAAAAAATAGTTCTATTGCATGGTCGAAAGGAGAGGGAATGGGATGAGGAGATATGACGACGGCAACGACAGTGATTATGATGATGATGTTGACAATAATGATAAGAAGGAGGAGGAGGAGGAGGAGGAGGAACAGGGTGAGAACAAGAAGGAAGACGATGAGGAGATAGTAATAATAGTAACAGCAACATAAACAGTACCAGAAGTGGTAGTAATAACAATGGCGGTAAAAAAGCAATAGCAAATGCGGTCACCGTCAGCAGTAAACGTTCTTGTTACCAGCATGTGTACATTAAATCGGGCTTTTCGCGCTCAACACATGTTCTACAAAACCTTACCAACCATAATACTACTGTCTTAACTTCTGTCTTCCATTTGTCCCTGTCTCTGACAAAGATTTTTCCTAATCTATTAATTGGGTTTTCTTTATACATGTTTGGGTCTGTATAGAATGTAATAAGCATTTCCTATCAGAGAGAGAGGGGAGAGAGAGAGAGAAGAGAGAGAGAGAGAGAGAGAGAGAGAGAGAGAAAGAGAGCGAGAGGAGAGAGAGAGAGAGAGAGAGAGAGGGGGGCAGAGAGAGAGAAAGGAAAGAGAAGAGAGAGAGAAAAGAGAAGGAGAAAGAAGGCTAGAGAGAGAGAAATAAAAAGAGGGAGGGGGAGAGATGAGAGAGAGAGAGAGAGAGAGAGAGAGAGAGAGAGAGAGAGAGAGAGAGAGAGAGAGAGAGAGAGAGAGAGAGAGAGAGAGAGAGAGAAGAGAAAGAGAGAGAGAGAGAGAAAGAGAGAGATAGAGAGAGAAAGAGAGAGTGAGAGGGAGAGAGAGAGCGGAGAGAGAGAGAGAGAGAGAGAGAGGAGAGAGAGAGAGAGAGAGAGAGAGAGAGAGAGAGAGAGAGAGAGAGAGAGAGAGAGAGAGAGAGAGAGAGGAGAGAGAGAGGAGAGAGAGAGAGAGAGAGGGAGAGGGAGAGAGGGAGAAAGAGAAATAGACGGGGAAGGAGAAAGCTATAGGCAGAGTGATAAAAACACCAAAGATAAATAATATATTTCTCTCCTGTCTCTGTCTCTGTCTCTGTCTCTGTCTTTCTTCTGTCTGTCCTGTCTTGTCTGTCTGTCTGTCTGTCTGTCTGTCTGTCTGTCTGTCCTGTCTGTCTGTCTCTCTCTCTCTCTCTCTCTCTATCTGCCATTTTAACTACCGATAATATTCTCTTTATCTCCTGAATTTCAGTTTGGCAAAATCCACTTGCAAATATTAATCCAAGTAATATGTCCTTCCTTTCTAGAACAATTCGTTTACCTAATTTTATAGAAAGTCTATCTTTAATAGTCTTCCATAGATTTGTTGTTTTCGAGCAGTCTACAAAGAAATGTTCTATATAATCCATTTCTGAGCAATAAGAACAGTGTGGGGAGTCGCGAATTCCCATTTTGTGTAGTAAAATATTTGTTAGATAAATATTGTTCATTATTTCCAACTGAAATGCTCTCAATCGTATTCTTTTTATCTCAACGCATCCTAAACTCAATGTTTATTTGTGATATGAACGTCAAACCTTTGGAGCCACAGATTTTCTGTGTGTGATCTTTCGGTTCCTTTAATCAGTTTTAGGAATCCTTTCTTCCAATTTCTCCAACTGGTTCACCTCTACAAAGGATTTGCTTAGGGCTTATCGTCACAGCTTCGTGTCGAAGTCTATCTTTGGTAGCCAATTGTATATTAGCCAATAATCTAATACTCCCCGTGGATAATTACCGTATTTTTGAGTGAACTGTTCAAAATCTAAAAAAACTCCGCCATTCAAATATCTTCAAATCCAATATTTCAATTGATTTAAAGATAAGGATATTGCACATGCAAAACCTTTCCAAAAGCCATTATTATTATTAAATATAGGTTGGATTAAAATGTTATTCTTTGTTTTATATCTCTTGCCGAAATTAGTTTTTGTCCATGTCTTAAGTATAAAAACCATTTCGAATAAGGGACATATTGACGATTGTTTGGCGATTATTATTTGCTTCAAAAGCTGTTAGTCCGCCAGTTATTGATAAAACATTTTCAATTAATTTTTGAAGCAGCCTTCCTCTGATTTGCCCAATCTAACAGGTATGCGTCTTGTATTGAACAATATTTTTCGTGTGTCCTCCCATTTCAACAGGACTGAACATAACAGTTCTTTGGAGATGTTTTTAGACATTGCTCTGATGTTTGTATATCTCTTTTGTAATATAAACTTGAAAATATTCGATTTATCCACCCTTTCAAGTTCAGGGGTCTTTGGGTAACTCAATCCACACAAAACGGCGGCCCGTCAACCAAGCGTCAGGTTGCCGGACGGATCCCGGACCCTCTCCATTTGCAATTTCGACCTTAATTTAGCTCCTGCCTTGGTGACTATTTGTTCGATTTCGTGATTCGCGAACGATATAGGAATATCATTCACGATTAATTTGGTTGCGGGAATTTCATTCCCGGATTTTCATCTTTTGAAAGATAAGGTTTTTGCATTGTTAAAACAAGGAAATACCCCGAATAGCTAATCCACTCGCTAGCATTCTGGCCCTAGCATCATTTGGATTTAGAATAGATGCGCCAAAGCCCACCTATTCTTTGGGCCCCCGTTGCACCCCGAACCTGTAGATTTGTCAGCCGAGACACATGCCTCAAAAGTAGAGACAGGCTCAGAAAAACAAAGGCCTCGAACTTTAAAATAAAGAGGTGGCAAGGAGGAAGTTGTTGCACCCACAAAGGAGTTCGACGCCATTGTATGCCAAAAACAAAGAGTCAAAAAAAAGAAAACGATAATAATGACGAAAGGAAATCTAAGATGAAATCGATATATAATTGATACGGAAGAGAAGCTCACTTACTAATGTACTGGAAAATTATAAAAAATTAAAAAATATAAAAGAGAGAGCGAAATGTTAAAAACACGTTCGGTAAAACAAAAACAAAAAAGGCTTGATGAAGAAAACTCACAAAGAGAGAAGGGAGACAAACACACAACGCAACAAATTAAACTGGACTGATGAAAAAAACCAAAAAACAAAAACAGACTGAAGAGAACAGACCACAGGTTAATAACAATGTAGATCTACACACTAACTCTCCACTATGAGAACGAAGGTGAGTTCAAACTCAGTACAGTGTTGAAAAAAAACAAAATGGACTTTCAGATACCAATATGTCTGAATATAAAGCAATTGAAAATTAGAATTATGGAAGGAACGAAAGTACCAAACGAAAAAATAAGGATCCTACCTTGATCTAAATGCAACAAATACCTTACAGAACAGAAATCACATCACGTAATGAAGAATAAATCCAGAAAAACACAGGAAATATGGAGAGCGACAATCCAAAGCCCCGCCAATGACTGGAAGAAAAAACAACTCCCCTGGTCCAGGTAGGTGGATCGACACCTAGTCCCATCGGAGACAGACGATGACAAGGAGCCTCGTGTGCAAATCACAACACGCCGTGTACTTCAAAAATACCCTGGCTGCTTACAGGGCAGTCTTGGAAAACATTGACACTCTCCCTAGAAATCCCAAGATCACATTAATTATAGATGTGGGTAAAATCAATTTTTAATTTTTAAAAAAAAAATGTCTGTTATCATTGAACTTTGATATGAACTGCTCGTGTTCAAATAAACTGTCGGAACAGTGTGGCAACTGGAGGCAACTCCCTCTCCCTTTCTTGACCTAATTTTTTTATCAGTTATGTCCCCCCCCCTGCCCCTTCTCCCCACCTGATATCTTCCTTCACGTACGTATCGTATGATTTGATTTGACTTACCAACACATCCACAACTAAGGTGATCTCAGGGTATGGCTCTGCGCACGGAACATCCTTTTTATCGTCAGTATCCGATAGAACTAGGTGTCGATCTACCTACCTGCATCAGGGCGGGGTGGATTTTGCTCGAAAAAAACGCAAGACAATAATTGTTCAACGTTGGCGGGGCTCGAACCCACTAACCTTTGGTTGAGAGAGGCTGCCGCCTTGCGTCTGGATTATCGAGTCCCCTCACGCACACCTCGCATGAGTCGCCTATCTCTTTAACGCTCATTTGCCCCATTTCTGATGTCTTGCTGCTGGCCTAAGGCTGTCTCAGTCTCGCTCGTGAAAGCAAGATGGCGGTGCTCTTGTGGTTCTTGTGAAGATATTCAATAATTAGGAAAATAATAATAATAATAATAATAATAATAATAATAATAATAATAATAATAATAATAATAATAATAATATAATTATAATAATAATAATAATAATAATAATAATAATAATAATAATAATAATAATAATAATAATAATAATAATAATAATAATAATAATAATAATAATAATAATAATAATAATAATAATAATAATATCAATAATAATAATAATAATAAATAATGATAATAATAATAATAACAATAATAATAATAATAATAATAATAATAATAATAATAATAATAATAATAATAATAATAATAATAATAATAATAAAAGCAAAGTTTCATTAAGGCCTCTAAAGCCTATACAGCCGGAGCGTGTCCCGGTTTCTATAGCGTGAAGCGGAACAAGTGACAACAATCACCTCCTGGCCATGACGTTAGTCTGCAGTAGGCTGGTTTAGTACCAAGCTAGTGCTTGTACCCATTTGTACCTGGGAAGAGCGGGGGAATGCCTGTTAAATGTCTTTCTCAAGGAACACAACGTCGGAACTGGCTTTGCTAGGATTCGAACACGGGACCTCAAAGAAGAAGAAGAAGAAGAAGAAGAAGAAGAAGAAGAAGAAGAAGAAGAAGAAGAAGAAGAAGAAGAAGAAGAAGAAGAAGAAGAAGAAGAAAAGAAGAAGAAGAAGAAGAAGAAGAAGAAGAAGAAGAAGAAGAAGAAGAAGAAGAAGAAGAAGAAGAAGAAGAAGAAAAGGAAGAAGAAGAAGAAGAAGAAAAAGGAAGAAGAAGAAGAAGAAGAAGAAGAAGAAGAAGAAGAAGAAGAAGAAGAAGAAGAAGAAGAAGAAGAAGAAGAAGAAGAAGAAGAAGAAGAAGAAGAAGAAGAAGAAGAAGAAGAAGAAGAAGAAGAAGAAGAAGAAGAAGAAGAAGAAGAAGAAGAAGAAGAAGAAGAAGAAGAAGAAGAAGAAGAAGAAGAAGAAGAAGAAGAAGAAGAAGAAGAAGAAGAAGAAAAAGAAGAAGAAGAAGAAGAAGAAGAAGAAGAAGAAGAAAAAAGAAGAGAAGAAGGGTGATAATAACTGGCACTATCATAGCGCTTTACCCTGTAGAAAACAGGCTCCAAGCACTTTACAATGGCAGCAGAACAACACAACAATAGTACTAGCTAATACATGTACATGGTAGCATTAAACATAGTCATAACTAAATGCGTTACAGCGTGAAAAGAGAAATTTTAGTCTAGAATTGAAAGCCGGTAGTGAACTAGCCCATGTTAATCAATTAGCACATGTTAGTGAATTAGCACATGTTAGTGAATTAGCACATGTTAGTGAATTAGCACATGAATTAGCATGTTAGTGAATTAGCACATGTTAGTGAATTAGCACAGCATGTTAGTGAATTAGCACATGTTAGTGAATTAGCACATGTTAGTGAATTAGCACATGTTTAGTGAATTAGTACATGTTAGTGAATTAGCACATGTTAGTGAATTAGCACATGTTAGTGAATTAGCACATGTTAGTGAATTAGCACACATGTTAGTGAATTAGCACATGTTAGTGTTAGCACAGTGAATTAGCACATGTTAGTGAATTAGCACATGTTAATCAATTAGCACATGTTAGTGAATTAGCACATGTTAGTGAATTAGCACATGTTAGTGAAGTAGCACATGTTAGTGAATTAGCACATGTTAGTGAATTAGCACATGTTAGTGAATTAGCACATGTTAGTGAATTAGCACATGTTAGTGAATTAGCACATGTTAGTGAATTAGCACATGTTAGTGAATTAGCACATGTTAGTGAATTAGCACATGTTAGTGAATTAGCACATGTTAGTGAATTAGCACATGTTAGTGAATTAGCACATGTTAGTGAATTAGCACATGTTAGTGAATTAGCACATGTTAGTGAATTAGCACATGTTAGTGAATTAGCACATGTTAGTGAATTAGCACATGTTAGTGAATTAGCACATGTTAGTGAATTAGCACATGTTGGTGAATTAGCACATGTTAGTGAATTAGCACATGTTAGTGAATTAGCAATTGAAGCACATGTTAGTGAATTAGCACATGTTAGTGAATTAGCACATGTTAGTGAATTAGCACATGTTAGTGAATTAGCACAGCATATGTTAGTGAATTAGCACATGTTAGTAAATTAGCACATGTTAGTGAATTAGCATATGTTAGTGAATTAGCACATGTTAGTGAATTAGCACATGTTAGTGAATTAGCACATGTTAGTGAATTAGCACATGTTAGTGAATTAGCACATGTTAGTGAATTAGCATATGTTAGTGAATTAGCATATGTTAGTGAATTAGCCCATGTTAGTGAATTTATGTTAGTGAATTAGCACATGTTAGTGAATTAGCACATGTTAGTGAATTAGCACATGTTAGTGAATTAGCACATGTTAGTGAATTAGCACATGTTAGTGAATTAGCACATGTTAGTAAATTAGCACATGTTAGTGAATTAGCATATGTTAGTGAATTAGCACATGTTAGAATTAAATTAGCAGCACATGTTAGTGAATTAGCACATGTTAGTGAATTAGCACATGTTATGTTAAATTAGCACATGTTAGTGAATTAGCACATGTTAGTAAATTAGCACATGTTAGTAAATTAGCAATGTTAGCACATGTTAGTAAATTAGCACATGTTAGTAAATTAGCACATGTTGGTAAATTAGCACATGTTGGTAAATTAGCACACTTTATCTCTGTGTGTGGCGGTGGAGGGATGGAGGGTGGGGAGTGGGGGGTGTGAAAAAGTGGTCCAAAAATGGAGAGCCGAGAATTCAATAAATTCGTCACTGATTTTGCGAGTTATTTAAAGTTTTACTACATGTTAGTAAATTAGAGTGTGCTGTCTTTACTTTATGCTAGGGTTTCTAGTCGGGGTGTGAATATTCAAAAGGTCTTTGATGTCAATGGAACTGTCATTGCTGAGAGTCTTGTAAACAATAGTGCGTATATATACAATTCATTTCTCGACAAGTAGACAGTGCGATTGAATGAGGAGAGATGTAGCAGATGCTAATTGTCTTTCGTTGTACATCATCCGAAAAAGAATAAATCGCTTGATTCTTGACACAACACTCTGTGTATGGTAGAGTTATCTTGACACAACTCTCTGTGTATGGTAGAGTTATCTTGACACAACTCTCTGTGTATGGTAGAGTTATCTTGACACAACACTCTGTGTATGGTAGAGTTATCTTGACACAACACTCTGTGTATGGTAGAGTTATCTTGACACAACTCTCTGTGTATGGTAGAGTTATCTTGACACAACTCTCTGTGTATGGTAGAGATCCCTTGACACAACTCTCTGTGTATGGTAGAGATCCCTTGACACAACTCTCTGTGTATGGTAGAGATCCTTGACACAACTCTCTGTGTATGGTAGAGATCCCTTGACACAACTCTCTGTGTATGGTAGAGATCTCTTGACACAACTCTCTGTGTATGGTAGAGATCCCTTGACACAACTCTCTGTGTATGGTAGAGTTACCTTAACACAACACTCTGTGTATGGTAGAGTTACCTTGACACAACTCTTTGTGTATGATAGAGTTACCTTGACACAACACTCTGTGTACGGTAGAGATCCCTTGACACAACACTCTGTGTATGGTAGAGATCCTTGACACAACACTCTGTGTATGGTAGAGTTATCTTGGTACAACTCTCTGTGTACGGTAGAGTTATCTTGACACAACTCTCTGTGTATGGTAGAGATCTCTTGACACAACTCTCTGTGTACGGTAGAGTTATCTTGACACAACACTCTGTGTATGGTAGAGTTCTCTTGACACAACACTCTGTGTATGGTAGAGTTATCTTGACACAACACTCTGTGTATGGTAGAGTTCTCTTGACACAACACTCTGTGTATGGTAGAGTTATCTTGACACAACTCTCTGTGTACGGTAGAGTTATCTTGACACAACTCTCTGTGTATGGTAGAGTTATCTTGGCACAACACTCTGTGTACGGTAGAGATCCCTTGACACAACACTCTGTGTATGGTAGAGATCCCTTGACACAACACTCTGTGTATGGTAGAGTTATCTTGGCACAACACTCTGTGTACGGTAGAGATACCTTGACACAACACTCTGTGTATGGTAGAGTTATCTTGACACAACTCTCTGTGTATGGTAGAGTTATCTTGACACAACACTCTGTGTATGGTAGAGTTATCTTGACACAACACTCTGTGTATGGTAGAGTTATCTTGACACAACACTCTGTGTATGGTAGAGTTATCTTGACACAACACTCTGTGTATGGTAGAGTTATCTTGATACAACACTCTGTGTATGGTAGAGATCCTTGACACAACACTCTGTGTATGGTAGAGTTATGTTGACACAACACTCTGTGTACAGTAGAGTTACCTTGACACAACACTCTGTGCATGGTAGAGATCTCTTGACACAACTCTCTGTGTACGGTAGAGATCCCTTGACACAACTCTCTGTGTACGGTAGAGATCTCTTGACACAGCACTCTGTGCATGGTAGAGATCCCTTGGCACAACACTCTGTGTACGGTAGAGATCTCTTGACACAACTCTCTGTGTACGGTAGAGATCTCTTGACACAACACTCTGTGTACGGTAGAGATCTCTTGACACAACTCTCTGTGTATGGTAGAGATCCCTTGACACAACTCTCTGTGTATGGTAGAGTTACCTTGACACAACACTCTGTGTACTGTAGAGTTACCTTGACACAACACTCTGTGTATGGTAGAGTTACCTTGACACAAACTTTGTGTATGGTAGAGATCCCTTGACACAACACTCTGTGTATGGTAGAGATCCCTTGACACAACTCTCTGTGTATGGTAGAGTTACCTTGACACAACACTCTGTGTATGGTAGAGTTACCTTGACACAACTCTTTGTGTATGGTAGAGTTACCTTGACACAACACTCTGTGTACGGTAGAGATCCCTTGACACAACACTCTGTGTATGGTAGAGATCCCTTGACACAACACTCTGTGTATGGTAGAGTTATCTTGGCACAACTCTCTGTGTACAGTAGAGTTATCTTGACACAACTCTCTGTGTATGGTAGAGATCTCTTGACACAACTCTCTGTGTATGGTAGAGTTATCTTGACACAACACTCTGTGTATGGTAGAGTTCTCTTGACACAACACTCTGTGTATGGTAGAGTTATCTTGACACAACACTCTGTGTATGGTAGAGTTCTCTTGACACAACACTCTGTGTATGGTAGAGTTATCTTGACACAACTCTCTGTGTACGGTAGAGTTATCTTGACACAACTCTCTGTGTATGGTAGAGTTATCTTGGCACAACACTCTGTGTACGGTAGAGATCCCTTGACACAACACTCTGTGTATGGTAGAGATCCCTTGACACAACACTCTGTGTATGGTAGAGTTATCTTGGCACAACACTCTGTGTACGGTAGAGTTACCATGACACAACACTCTGTGTACGGTAGAGTTACCTTGACACAACACTCTGTGTACGGTAGAGTTACCTTGAAACAACACTCTGTGTACGGTAGAGATCCTTGGCACAACACTCTGTGTATGGTAGAGATCTCTTGACACAACACTCTGTGTATGGTAGAGTTCTCTTGACACAACACTCTGTGTACGGTAGAGTTACCTTGACACAACACTCTGTGTATGGTAGAGTTATCTTGACACAACACTCTGTGTATGGTAGAGTTATCTTGACACAACTCTCTGTGTATGGTAGAGTTATCTTGACACAACACTCTGTGTATGGTAGAGTTATCTTGACACAACACTCTGTGTATGGTAGAGTTATCTTGACACAACACTCTGTGTATGGTAGAGTTATCTTGACACAACACTCTGTGTATGGTAGAGTTATCTTGACACAACACTCTGTGTATGGTAGAGATCCTTGACACAACACTCTGTGTATGGTAGAGTTATCTTGACACAACACTCTGTGTACAGTGAGAGTTACCTTGACACAACACTCTGTGCACGGTAGAGATCTCTTGACACAACTCTCTGTGTACGGTAGAGTTATCTTGACACAACTCTCTGTGTACGGTAGAGATCTTTTGACACAGCACTCTGTGCATGGTAGAGATCCCTTGGCACAACACTCTGTGTACGGTAGAGATCTCTTGACACAACTCTCTGTGTACGGTAGAGATCTCTTGACACAACACTCTGTGTACGGTAGAGATCTCTTGACACAACTCTCTGTGTACGATAGAGATCTCTTGACACAACACTCTGTGTATGGTAGAGTTATCTTGACACAACACTCTGTGTACTGTAGAGATCTCTTGACACAACTCTCTGTGTACGATAGAGATCTCTTGACACAACACTCTGTGTATGGTAGAGATCTCTTGACACAACTCTCTGTGTACGATAGAGATCTCTTGGCACAACACTCTGTGTACGGTAGAGTTATCTTGACACAACACTCTGTGTACGGTAGAGTTATCTTGACACAACACTCTGTGTACGGTAGAGTTATCTTGACACAACACTCTGTGTACGGTAGAGATCTCTTGACACAACACTCTGTGTATGGTAGAGATCCCTTGACACAACACTCTGTGTATGGTAGAGATCTCTTGACACAACTCTCTGTGTACGATAGAGATCCCTTGGCACAACACTCTGTGTACGGTAGAGTTATCTTGACACAACACTCTGTGTACGGTAGAGTTATCTTGTCACAACACTCTGTGTACGGTAGAGTTATCTTGACACAACACTCTGTGTACGGTAGAGATCTCTTGACACAACACTCTGTGTATGTTAGAGATCCCTTGACACAACACTCTGTGTATGGTAGAGTTACCTTGACACAACACTCTGTGTATGGTAGAGTTACCTTGACACAACACTCTGTGTATGGTAGAGTTACCTTTGATACAACACTCTGTGTATGGTAGAGTTATCTTGGCACAACACTCTGTGTACGGTAGAGTTACCTTGATACAACACTCTGTGTATGGTAGAGTTACCTTGACACAACACTCTGTGTATGGTAGAGTTACCTTGATACAACACTCTGTGTATGGTAGAGTTACCTTGACACAACACTCTGTGTATGGTAAAGTTACCTTGACACAACACTCTATGTATGGTAGAGTTACCTTGACACAACACTCTGTGTATGGTAGAGTTACCTTGACACAACACTCTGTGTATGGTAGAGTTACCTTGACACAACACTCTGTGTATGGTAGAGTTATCTTGACACAACACTTTGTGTATGGTAGAGTTACCTTGACACAACTCTCTGTGTATGGTAGAGTTACCTTGACACAACACTCTGTGTATGGTAGAGTTACCTTGACACAACTCTCTGTGTATGGTAGAGTTATCTTGACACAACACTCTGTGTATGGTAGAGTTATCTTGACACAACACTCTGTGTATGGTAGAGTTATCTTGACACAACACTCTGTGTATGGTAGAGTTATCTTGACACAACACTCTGTGTATGGTAGAGTTATCTTGACACAACACTCTGTGTATGGTAGAGTTATCTTGACACAACACTCTGTGTATGGTAGAGTTATCTTGACACAACACTCTGTGTATGGTAGAGTTATCTTGACACAACACTCTGTGTATGGTAGAGTTACCTTGACACAACACTCTGTGTATGGTAGAGTTATCTTGACACAACACTCTGTGTATGGTAGAGTTACCTTGACACAACTCTCTGTGTACGATAGAGATCCTTGGCACAACACTCTGTGTATGGTAGAGTTACCTTGACACAACACTCTGTGTATGGTAGAGTTACCTTGACACAACACTCTGTGTATGGTAGAGTTACCTTGACACAACACTCTGTGTATGGTAAAGTTACCTTGACACAACACTCTGTGTATGGTAGAGTTACCTTGACACAACACTCTGTGTATGGTAGAGTTACCTTGACACAACACTCTGTGTATGGTAGAGTTACCTTGACACAACACTCTGTGTATGGTAAAGTTACCTTGACACAACACTCTGTGTACCTTGTAGAGTTATCTTGACACAACACTCTGTGTACGGTAGAGATCTCTTGACACAACACTCTGTGTACGGTAGAGATCCCTTGACACAACACTCTGTGTATGGTAGAGATCTCTTGACACAACACTCTGTGTACGGTAGAGTTATCTTGACACAACACTCTGTGTATGGTAGATTTACCTTGACACAACACTCTGTGTATGGTAGAGATCTCTTGACACAACACTCTGTGTACGATAGAGATCTCTTGACACAACACTCTGTGTATGGTAGAGTTAGCTTGACACAACACTCTGTGTATGGTAGAGTTACCTTGACACAACACTTTGTGTACGGTAGAGATCTCTTGACACAACACTCTGTGTATGGTAGAGATCCCTTGACACAACACTCTGTGTATGGTAGAGATCCCTTGACACAACTCTCTGTGTATGGTAGAGATCCCTTGACACAACTCTCTGTGTATGGTAGAGTTACCTTGACACAACTCTCTGTGTATGGTAGAGTTACCTTGCCACAACACTCTGTGTACGGTAGAGATCCCTTTCACAACACTCTGTGTACGGTAGAGATCCCTTTCACAACACTTTGTGTTAGAGATCCCTTTCACAACACTTTGTGTACCGTAGAGATCCCTTTCACAACACTTTGTGTACCGTAGAGATCCCTTTCACAACACTTTGTGTACGGTAGAGATCCCTTTGACACAACTCTCTGTGTACGGTAGAGATCTCTTGGCACAACACTCTGTGTATGGTAGAGTTACCTTGCCACAACACTCTGTGTACGGTAGAGATCCCTTTCACAACACTTTGTGTACGGTAGAGATCCCTTTCACAACACTCTGTGTACGGTAGAGATCCTTGGCACAACACTCTGTGCACGGTAGAGATCCATTGGCTGTTTACATGACAGTCCGGGCAAAATTGAAGCATCCTACCAAAGCCTCTGAGATCACCGTAGTTGTGGATGTGGGTAAATCAACTCAGATGGAATTAGCAAAACAGCTTGGTGGTGGCA
>JAXRKP010002009.1:40000-75974 GCA_037039925.1 Doris montereyensis
TAAAGACCCCCCACACACACACACACACACATACACGCACACAAAAGACGTGTTACATATTGAATTGTGTAATGTGGGGGAAGCTGATACAACAAATGTATCAAATGTTTGCACCAACTAGATACGCAAACTCAGCAAATGTTTACACCAACTAGATACGCAAACTCAGCAAATGTTTATACCAACTAGATACGCAAACTCAGCAAATGTTTACACCAACTGTATGCAAGTAAATGGATGCACCAAATCTATAAATGGCTGCACCACCTATACAGATAGCTATACCAACTGTATAAATGTCTATACCAACTGTATACATGTCTATATCAACTGTATAAATGTCTATATCAACTGTATAAATGTCTATATCAACTGTATAAATGTCTATATCAACTGTATAAATGTCTATATCAACTGTATAAATGTCTATATCAACTGTATAAATGTCTATATCAACAGTATAAATGTATATACCAACTGTATAAATGTCTATATCAACTGTATAAATGTATATACCAACTATATAAATGTCTATATCAACTGTATAAATGTATATACCAACTATATAAATATCTATATCAACTGTATAAATGTATATACCAACAATATAAATGTCTATATCAACTGTATAGATGTCTATATCAACTGTATAAATGTTTATATCATCTATATAAATGTCTATATCAACTGTATAAATGTCTATATCAACTGTATAAATGTCTATATCAACTATATAAATGTCTATATCAACTGTATAAATGTATATACCAACTGTATAAATGTCTATATCAACTGTATAAATGTCTATATCAACTGTATAAATGTCTATATCAACTGAATAAATGTCTATATCAACTGTATAAATGTCTATATCAACTGTATAAATGTCTATATCAACTGTATAAATGTATATATCAACTGTATAAATGTATATACCAACTATACAGATGTCTACACGAACGGCTATATAAATGACCACATCAACTATACAAAAAAAAACTACACAAATTATACAACGTTCAATGTCTATACCAATTTTATGAATAACTATGCTGCAAGCTATGAAAAATGTCTACACCAATTATACAAGTTCTTATCCAAACTATGGAAATGGGTTTTCTGACTACAATATAAGGGGCTACACCAACTGTACGAACGGCTACATAACTTATATAAGGGGCTACACCAACTGTACAAACGGCTACATAACTTATATAAGGGACTACACCAACTGTACAAACGGCTACATAACTTATATAAGGGGCTACACCAACTGTACGAACGGCTACATAACTTATATAAGGGGCTACACCAACTGTACGAACGGCTACATAACTTATATAAGGGGCTACACCAACTGTACAAACGGCTACATAACTTATATAAGGGACTACACCAACTATAAGAACGGCTACATAACTTATATAAGGGGCTACACCAACTATAAGAACGGCTACAAAACTTATATAAGGGGCTACACCAACTATACGAATGGCTACATAACTTATATAAGGGGCTACACCAACTATAAGAACGGCTACATAACTTATATAAGGGGCTACACCAACTGTACCAACTGTACGAACGGCTACATAACTTATATAAGGGGCTACACCAACTGTACGAACGGCTACATAACTTATATAAGGGGCTACACCAACTATAAGAACGGCTACATAACTTATATAAGGGGCTACACCAACTGTACGAACGGCTACATAACTTATATAAGGGGCTACACCAACTATAAGAATGGCTACATAACTTATATAAGGGGCTACACCAACTATAAGAACGGCTACATAACTTATATAAGGGGCTACACCAACTGTACGAATGGCTACATAACTTATATAAGGGACTACACCAACTGCTACATAACTTATATAAGGGGCTACACCAACTGTACGAATGGCTACATAACTTATATAAGGGGCTACACCAACTATAAGAACGGCTACATAACTTATATAAGGGACTACACCAACTATCAGAATGGCTACATAACTTATATAAGGGGCTACACCAACTGTACGAATGGCTACATAACTTATAAAAGATGCTACAACAACTATAAGAACGCCTACATAACTTATATAAGTGGATACAACAACTATACGAACTGCTAAATAACATATACAAGTGGATAAAACAACTATACGAACTGCTAAATAACATATACAAGTGGATACAACAACTATACGAACTGCCAAATAACATATACAAGTGGATACAACAACTATACGAACTGCTAAATAACATATACAAGTGGATACAACAACTATACGAACTGCTAAGTAACATATACAAGTGGATAAAACAACTATACGAACTGCTAAATAACATATACAAGTGGATAAAACAACTATACAAACTGCTAAATAACATATACAAGTGGATAAAACAACTATACGAACTGCTAAATAACATATACAAGTGGATAAAACAACTATACGAACTGCTAAATAACATATACAAGTGGATACAACAACTATACGAACTGCTAAATAACATATACAAGTGGATAAAACAACTATACGAACTGCTAAATAACACATACAAGTGGATAAAACAACTATACGAACTGCTAAATAACATATACAAGTGGATACAACAACTATACGAACTTCTACATAACTTATACAAGTGGATAAAACAACTATACGAACTGCTAAGTAACATATACAAGTGGATAAAACAACTATACGAACTGCTAAATAACATATACAAGTGGATAAAACAACTATACGAACTGCTAAATAACATATACAAGTGGATACAACAACTATACGAACTGCTAAATAACATATACAAGTGGATAAAACAACTATACGAACTGCTAAATAACATATACAAGTGGATACAACAACTATACGAACTGCTAAATAACATATACAAGTGGATACAACAACTATACAAAACGGCTACATAACTGCTACAACAACTATACAAACGGCTACATAACAAGCTACAACAACTATACAAACGGCTACATGGATACATAACTTATATAACTATAAGAAACAACAACTGTACGAATGGCTACATAACTTATATAAGGCTACACCAACTATACAAACGGCTACATAACTTATATAAGGAGCTACAACAACTATACAAATGGCTACATAACTTATATAAGGGGCTACAACAACTATACAAACGGCTACATAACTTATATAAGGGGCTACACCAACTGTACGAACGGCTACATAACTTATATAAGGGCTACACCAACTATAAGAACGGCTACATAACTTATGTAAGGGGCTACAACAATTATCCAAACGGCTACATAACTTATATAAGGGGCTACAACAATTATCCAAACGGCTACATAACTTATATAAGGGGCTACAACAATTATCCAAACGGCTTATATAAGGAGCTACAACAATTATCCAAACGGCTACATAACTTATATAAGGGGCTACAACAATTATCCAAACGGCTACATAACTTATATAAGGAGCTACAACAATTATCCAAACGGCTACATAACTTATATAAGGGGCTACAACTATACGAACGGCTACATAACTTAAATAAGGAGCTACAACATATACATACAAATGACTACACAGTCTATACACATGGATACGAAAGCTATACAAACGGCTACACATAGTATGTAAATGGTGCACAAAATATGAAAATGGCTACACAAACTATACACATCGATACGAAAACTATACAAACGGCTACACATAGTATGTAAATGGTACACAAACTATGAACATGAATACAAAAAGTATAAAAATGGCTTAGCAAACTATACATATAACTTCACATACAATAGTTCGTATAAACAAATAAAACCAGCCCCTTCTAGAACTAGCAATAACGAGAAACCAAAGATAAAAAGTCAACAATACAAGGCAAACAAAGAATCAAAATCAGGGGAAAAGATAACAACAACAAAACATCTTGAAAAGGAGAAAGAACCCACACACACAAAAACAACACACACAAAAAAACAAAAAACAAAAATAAACAAAAAATACGCACAATTTGGCAAATCAACACAAAAGACAAAAATAACAAAAAATACGCACAAATTGGCAAATCAACACAAAAGACAAAAAGAACAAAAACATACAAGATTAAGAGTTTATGAAAACACAAATTGGCAAATTAACACAAAAGACAAAAAGAACAAAAACATACAAGATTAAGAGTTTATGAAAACACAAATTGGCAAATCAACACAAAAGACCAAACAATAGAAACACCATGGCTGTCATTGGTTCATTTCCTTTATTTCTTCTTATCTTCAACAGGAAAGTCAGAGATGCAGGAGTTGCTTAAAAAAATGTGCAGAAAAATCATCACAATGGAAAATCGACAATAGGTAAGTGGTGATATAAAAGTGAGGTCACGTGATGCTTATTGTTGACACATTATACTCATCGGACAGCAAGACATGGGAACAGTTAATGAGTATTCGATTTAATTAAAATAGCACGTGATTATCTTCCTCAATGTCGTCGTCATTTGCAAACTATTAGTCAATGTCGACGATCATTTATTATCGTCGAATTTCTCATCATAGGACTAGCTTGATAATCATTATCATACGGTTCATAATATTTTAGAAAGACACTTACACACTGCTGACATAAAAACTTACAACTTAAATACACACAAAACACACACACACACTCATACACACAGACTATTGGGTAAAAAACTCACACACTGACATTATCACATACAAGTTATCATTATATCTTCCTTAATTGTACATGACATTAAATTTCGATGTTGGTTACACAAGGGATTCATCGTCTCTCTCTCTCTCTCTCTCTCTCTCTCTCTCTCTCTCTCTCTCTCTCTCTCTCTCTCTCTCTCTCTCTCTCTCTCTCTCTCTCTCTCTCTCTCTCTCTCTCTCTCTCTCTCTCTCTCTCTCTCTCTCTCTCTCTCTCTCTCTCTCTCTCTCTCTCTCTCTCTCTCTCTCTCTCTCTCTCTCTCTCTCTCTCTCTCTCTCACACACACACACACACACACACACTCTCTCTCACACACACACACACACTCTCTCTCACACACACACACACACACACACTCTCTCTCTTTCTCTCTCTCTCTCTGTGTGTCTCTCTCTCTCTCTCTCTCTCTCTCTCTCTCTCTCTCTCTCTCTCTCTCTCTCTCTCTCTCTCTCTCTCTCTCTCTCTCTCTCTCTCTCTCTCTCTCTCTCTCTCTCTCTCTCTCTCTCTCTCTCTCTCTCTCTCTCTCTCTCTCTCTCTCTCTCTCTCTCTCTCTCTCTCTCTCTCTCTCTCTCTCTCTCTCTCTCTCTCTCTCTCTCTCACACACACACACACACACACACACACATACACTCTCTCTCTCTCTCTCTCTCTGTCTCTGTCTCTGTCTCTGTCTCTGTCTCTGTCTCTCTCTCTCTCTCTCTCTCTCTCTCTCTCTCTCTCTCTCTCTCTCTCTCTCTCTCTCTCTCTCTCTCTCTCTCTCTCTCTCTCTCTCTCTCTCTCTCTCTCTCTCTCTCTCTCTCTCTCTCTCTCTCTCTCTCTCTTCTCTCTCTCTCTCTTCTCTCTCTCTCTCTCTCTCTCTCTCTCTCTCTCTCTCTCTCTCTCTCTCTCTCTCTCTCTCTCTCTCTCTCTCTCTCTCTCTCTCTCTCTCTCTCTCTCTCTCTCTCTCTCTCTCTCTCTCTCTCTCTCTCTCTCTCTCTCTCCTCTCTCCCTCTCCTCTCTCTCCCTCTCTCCTCTCTCCTCTCCCTCTCTCTCTCTCTCTCTCTCTCTCTCTCTCTCTCTCTCTCTCTCTCTCTCTCTCTCTCTCTCTCCTCTCTCTCCCTCTCTCTCCCTTCACTCTCTCTTCTCTCTCTCTCTCTCTCTCTCTCTCTCTCTCTCTCTCTCTTCTCTCTCTCTCTCTCTCTCTCTCTCTCTTCTCTCTCTCTCTCTCTCTCTCTCCTCACAATTATCTCTTTTTTTCTTCTTCTAGGAATGCATACACACTTCAAACAATGCACATGTTCTATTATCATACAATGCTCGCAGGGTTGGGTTTTTTTACTATCGTTTTAACACCAAAATAGGACAAATCATTAATATATACAATATCAATCAATTTTGTAAAGAAACAAAACAAACAAGCTGTAAATAGCAGCAACACAAAGAACAGGCCCACTTGATAAAAGTAGAAAAAAAACCTTATTCCAGTCATTTCTTACCTACAGGTCAAACAGGAGGGAAAAAAGCTTTGCATGTGTTTGTTCAGCTATGGATAGCATTGGGAAACATTACTACGTAAAGGTAAAGATAAAGATGACGATCAAAAGAAACTGACCACCCATTGTTTATTAATAAGCATGTTACAGCCAGGGTGATACCGAGTACGATTATTAGACCGAGTATGATTATTAGACCGAGTACGATTATTAAACTGAGTACGATTATTAGACCGAGTACGATTATTAGACCGGGTCAGTATTCGATACTGAGATTACGCCGGTAGGTGTGCACGGCACAATTTCAACTTCTTAATAAAACCATGTCCAAAGTAGCGGCTTAGGTGAATGAAAATTCAGCTCAAAGATGACAGGGAAATAATCAAATTATGTTCATTAATTAAACGTCACTTATTGTGTTTTAAACCTCCTCATATGAAAACGACCTTGAGATCATTTATAACCTACAGGTACACTGTGCTTACTCTTAGTGGCCTGGTCACATAGCTTTTGGCGAACAAAGAACGACCAACTCATAATTACATATATATAGAGAGATAGATAGATAGAGAGAGAGAGAGAGAGAGAGAGAGAGAGAGAGAGAGAGAGAGAGAGAGAGAGAGAGAGAGAGAGAGAGAGAGAGAGAGAGAGAGAGAGAGAGAGAGGAGAGAGAGAGAGAGAGAGAGAGAGAGAGAGAGAGAGAGAGAGAGAGAGAGAGAGAGAGAGAGAGAGAGAGAGAGAGAGAGGAGAGAGAGAGAGAGAGAGAGAGAGAGAGAGAGAGAGAGAGAGAGAGAGAGAGAGAGAGAGAGAGAGAGAGAGAGAGAGAGAGAGAGAGAGAGAGAGATGTATAGTTAATGTACCTGAACTAATGTTGTTACCTTTGCATGTGGCTTCTTTGTCTGTCTCTCACGGAACCAGGAGCTTGGTGACATTCCCTTAGAGCATAGATAGTTTTTTTTTCTTTGAGCATTGAATGCCTTAGCAAGCCACTGAGGATACGCTTACGTTAGCCCGCAGCATTCCCAGAGCTTGATTTCTCCCATGTCCATAGGGGGATTGGGGGGGGGAGGGAAGGACCTGGTAGTTCAGAGGTAAGATGTCGGCCTCTCAACTAAAAGGAAATGGGTTCAAGCCCCGTCAACTGTTGAAACATTTTCTCGGGTATTTTCGGGCAAAATCTGTCCTCCCCTCCCCCCCCTGGTACAGGTAGGTGGATTGATACCGTCCCATCGGAGACTGGCGATAGAAAGGAGGTCCCATGTCCCATGTGTACATCACAACACTCTGTACACGTTAAAGATCTCTTGGCTGTTTACATGGCAGTCTGGCCAAAGTGAAAACTCCTACTAAAAACCTCGACCTCACCTTAGTGGTGGATGTAGGGCAAGTTAAATCAAATCAAAGTAATAAAAAATAAAACTATTCAAACTGAAAACCGCATACTGTGACCAACTCTTCACCCTGAAATAAAGTATTCCGCAACCAAACTTACACCCCCTCCCCCCTCCAAAAAAAAAAGAAAGAAAGAGACAGACAGACAAAGAGTAAAAAAAAAACAAACAAAACAGCCCCATCTTATCCCCTCCCCCCCCCCCCCCCCCCCCCGTCCCTTTTCCTATTTCAGATATGACCTATTTTTTAAATCTTTTGACATGAAAGCATTGTCTAAGTCTCACTTAGAAACTGCCACGTCAGTCTTCACAACGTTATTGGGGCTTTCCTTGAAAAATGGCCGGCTCGGTGGTTCAGAGGCAAGGTGTCTACCTTTCAATCAAAAAGGTAGTGGGTTGACACATTTTCTCGATTTTTTTTTCGAGCAAAATCTATCCCCCTGGTATAGGTTGGTGAATCGACGCCTAGTCCCATCGGAGACGGACGGTAAGAAAAAAGGTCCAGTGTGCAGATCACAACATTATGTGCACGTTAAATGATCCCTTGGCTGTTTTATATGGCAATATGGGCAAAATTAAAAATCTTGCTAAAGGCCCCGTGATCACTTAAGTTGTATGTGTGTGGGGGGGTGGGGGGTGGGGGGGGTAAATGAAATTTAAAAAATCAAAGCAAATCTTTACAACATGGTTGTGGCTTATTCAACGAGACTGGAATACGTCATGTATATCGCGGGCAAGTGGTCGAAAATAAACACTTACCATTGGTGCATTGATTAGGCCTTTTTAATGTCAACCAAAAACACATCGTCTGGGCTTACTTTCCGCCAAAATTACGACACACATACGTACAATCACACACACGTACGCACATTCAAACACACACATACATACACACTCACACACATATGCATACACATACCATGAATCACTTAACAACATGCTGGTGCAAGCTTTCAGCTGCTAATAATACATGGGATACAAATGGTGGAAAATAGTGTACAAAACAGTCAATCAAAGATATGGTGCACATGGTTCAACTGAGATTTGGTACAAAACAGTCAATCAAAGATATGGTGCACATGGTTCAACTGAGATTTGGTACAAAACAGTCAATCAAAGATATGGTGCACATGGTTCAACTGAGATTTGGTACAAAACAGTCAATCAAAGATATGGTGCACATGGTTCAACTGAGATTTGGTACAAAACAGTCAATCAAAGATATGGTGCACATGGTTCAACTGAGATTTGGTACAAAACAGTCAATCAAAGATATGGTGCACATGGTTCAACTGAGATTTGGTACAAAACAGTCAATCAAAGATATGGTGCACATGGTTCAACTGAGATGAGATTTGGTACAAATGGCCAAACATGTGAAAACATGGTCGAACAAAGATTTTTCAAATGGTCAAACAAAGATGTGATAATAAAGGTCGAACAATGATAATGGTACAAACGGTCAAACAAAGATGTGGTACAGATGGATAAAATGAGATGTAGTACAAATGGTCCAGCAAAGATGAAGTAACAACGGTCAAACAAATATATGATACAAATGGTTAAACTAAGATCTTGCACGAACTGTACCAAGGGTCAAATAGAGATTTGGTAACACAGGTCGAACAAAAATGCGGTACAAATGGTCAAACAAAGATGTGGTACAAATGGCCAAACATAGACGTGGTACAAATGGCAAAACAAAGATGTAGTAACAAGGGCCGAACAAAGATGTGGTACAAATTGTCAAACAAAAATGTGGTACAAATGGTGAAACAAAGATGTGATACAAATTGTCAAATATAAATGTGGTACAAATGGCCAAACAAAGATGTGGTATCAACGGTCGAACAAAGATGTGGTATGAATGGTCAAACAAAGATGGGATATAAATGGTCAAACAAAGATGTGATAACAAGGGTCGAACACAAACATGGTACAAATGGTGAAAGAAAGATGTGGTGCAAACAGTCAAATAAAGATGTGATAGAAACAGTCAAACAAAGATGTGGTAGAAACAGTCAAATAAAGATGTGATAGAAACAGTCAAACAAAGATGTGGTAGAAACAGTCAAACAAAGATGTGATAGAAACAGTCAAACAAAGATGTGGTAGAAACAGTCAAATAAAGATGTGGTAGAAACAGTCAAACAAAGATGTGGTAGAAACAGTCAAACAAAGATGTGGTAGAAACAGTCAAACAAAGATGTGGTAGAAACAGTCAAACAAAGATGTGATAGAAACAGTCAAACAAAGATGTGGTAGAAACAGTCAAACAAAGATGTGGTAGAAACAGTCAAACAAAGATGTGGTAGAAACAGTCAAACAAAGATGTGGTAGAAACAGTCAAACAAAGATGTGGTAGAAACAGTCAAACAAAGATGTGGTCAAACTGAGATGTGGTACACACGACTAAACAAAGATGCGGTAACAAGGATCGGATAAATATTGGGTACAAAAAGTCAGACAAAGATGTGGTACAAACAGTCAAACAAAGATGTGATGCGGGCAGTCAAACAAAGATGTGGTAACAAGATCGGACAAGTATGTTGAACAAAAGCTCAGGCAAAGATGTGGTTCACACAGTCAAACAAAGATATGATACAAATGATTAAACTGAGATGTGGTACAAATGACCGAACAAAGATATGATACAAATGACTAAACTGAGATGTGGTACAAATGACCGAACAAAGATGTGATACAAATGACTAAACTGAGATGTGGTACAAATGACCGAACAAAGATGTGATACAAATGACTAAACTGAGATGTGGTACAAATGACCAAACAAAGATGTAACAAGGTAACAAGGGTCGGACAAAGATGTCGTGGTGTAAAGGGTTCAGACAAATATGTGGTACAAATGGCACAGCTTGTCACGGAAAGATTTACTCAGAATGGTGTAGACGATGATGTTGCAGAAATGATTGACCAAAAAGAGGTTGCGAGCTATGCTGATGGCTACATGGTGGTCTCGGTGATTGTCAAGGCTGGGCATCAAGGTCAAGGTTCCCAGGACGACCACTGACCATGACACTGACCAGCTGACGACGAAGATGAGGGTGATCACTCCCAGCAGTTTGGTGATGTTGTGTTCACGTTCCGCAGAGCGTCGGGTGATTTTCTCACAATCTGTGCGAGGAAAAAACAAAATAAAAAGGAGAAGAAAGGAGAAAATCTTTAAAACGAACGAAGGTGATAATAGTTTTTTGTACGTCATTTTTAGAAATTACAGGTGAATGTTTGGTTATCCTTGTCGTGCCATACAGGTAACTAACTGGAAGTGACTGAGACGCAAAAACACTCAGATTTCTTTTTTATTTTATTTTTTATTTCAGAAAAAAAATGTTATGATTCCCTGGTAGAGCCGCTACCAAACATGTGACGATAATAAACCATCCTTCCATTACAGCCGTGTACTCATTCAAACCTTTTACACACGTCTCTTTCCTTCATCCAAAATATTATTATGTTAATTTTTTTTTCGGTTGTGATTATTTATCGTGACGATTTGAAAACATTATCTCGATTTTTTTGCGAACAAAACTGCCTCGCCCCACCCCCCCCCCTGGTCCAGGTAGGTGGATCTACACGTAGTTCCATCGGAAACGGGCCATGAAAAAAAGAGGTCCCGTGTACAGATATCATCACTTTATGCACGTTAAAGATCCCTTGACTGTTTACAGGGCAGTCTGCGTAAAATTAAAAAAACTACCAAAAAAAACAAAAACCCGAGATCACCTTATAAGTGGATGTGGATAAATGAAATCTAATTTTAAAAACTTATCAGTTCTCATTTTACCTTCCGGCGTAAGGGTTTTGTATACCCGAAATGATATTTCTCCAGGCTACCCTGTCCTGACATTTTATGTTTACTTTTGTGAAGGTTAAATGTCTTTGCTTTAGTGCCTCTTGTATAGTTTATTTCTACTTTCTCCAAATCTGCATTTTGTTTTAGCATTGGAGACTGAATTAGCCGTTATTTCAATCAGTCATTCTGTTTACATGCCCAAAACAATCTCACAAATCTCAGTTGATTTATTTTTATCTAGATTGTTTGTGTTATCTGTTTTGGTTTGATCTCTTATTGTCATGTATCTGACCTTGTATTCCAACTGTTTGGTTTGATCTCTTATTGTCATATATCTCATCTTGTATTCCAACTGTTTGGTTTCATCTCTTACTGTTGCGTATCTGATCTTGTATTCCAACTGTTTGACTTGATCTCTTATTAACGTGTATCTGATCTTGTATTCCAACTGTTTGGTTTGATCTCTTATTATCGTGTATCTGATCTTGTATTCCAACTGTTTGATTTGATCTCTCATTAACGTGTATCTGATCTTGTATTCCAACTGTTTGATTTGATCTCTTATTAACGTGTATCTGATCTTGTATTCCAAGTGTTTGGTTTAATCTCTTATTATCGTGTATCTGATCTTGTATTCCAACTGTTTGATTTGATCTCTTATTGTATCTGATCGTGTATCTGATCTTGTATTTCAACTGTTTGATTTGATCTCTTATTATCGTGTATCTGATCTTGTATTCCAACTGTTTGGTTTGATCTCTTATTATCGTGTATCTGATCTTGTATTCCAACTGTTTGGTTTGATCTCTTATTATCGTGTATCTGATCTTGTATTCCAACTGTTTGGTTTGATCTCTTATTATCGTGTATCTGATCTTGTATTCCAACTGTTTGGTTTGATCTCTTATTATCGTGTATCTGATCTTGTATTCCAACTGTTTGGTTTGATCTCTTATTATCGTGTATCTGATCTTGTATTCCAACTGTTTGGTTTGATCTCTTATTATCGTGTATCTGATCTTGTATTCCAAGTGTTTGGTTTGATCTCTTATTATCGTGTATCTGATCTTGTATTCCAACTGTTTGGTTTGATCTCTTATTATGTATCTGTATTTCAACTGTTTGTTTGATCTTATTATCGTGTATGAACTTGTATTCCAACTGTTTGGTTTGATCTCTTATTATCGTGTATCTGATCTTGTATTCCAACTGTTTGGTTTGATCTCTTATTATCGTGTATCTGATCTCAACTGTTTGGTTTGATCTCTTATTATCGTGTATCTGATCTTGTATTCCAACTGTTTGGTTTGATCTCTTATTATCGTGTATCTGATCTTGTATTCCAAGTGTTTGGTTTGATCTCTTATTATCGTGTATCTGATCTTGTATTCCAACTGTTTGGTTTGATCTCTTATTATCGTGTATCTGATCTTGTATTCCAACTGTTTGGTTTGATCTCTTATTATCGTGTATCTGATCTTGTATTCCAAGTGTTTGGTTTGATCTCTTATTATCGTGTATCTGATCTTGTATTCCAAGTGTTTGGTTTGATCTCTTATTATCGTGTATCTGATCTTTATTTATCGTTTGGTTTGTATCTGTATCTTGTATTCCAACTGTTTGATTTGATCTCTTATTATCGTGTATCTGATCTTGTATTCCAACTGTTTGGTTTGATCTCTTATTATCGTGTATCTGATCTTGTATTTCAACTGTTTGGTTTGATCTCTTATTATCGTGTATCTGATCTTGTATTCCAACTGTTTGGTTTGATCTCTTATTATCGTGTATCTGATCTTGTATTCCAACTGTTTGGTTTGATCTCTTATTATCGTGTATCTGATCTTGTATTCCAACTGTTTGGTTTGATCTCTTATTATCGTGTATCTGATCTTGTATTCCAACTGTTTGGTTTGATCTCTTATTATCGTGTATCTGATCTTGTATTCCAAGTGTTTGGTTTGATCTCTTATTATCGTGTATCTGATCTTGTATTCCAACTGTTTGGTTTGATCTCTTATTATCGTGTATCTGATCTTGTATTCCAACTGTTTGGTTTGATCTCTTATTATCGTGTATCTGATCTTGTATTCCAACTGTTTGGTTTGATCTCTTATTATCGTGTATCTGATCTTGTATTTCAACTGTTTGGTTTGATCTCTTATTATCGTGTATCTGATCTTGTATTCCAACTGTTTGATTTGATCTCTTATTATCGTGTATCTGATCTTGTATTTCAACTGTTTGGTTTGATCTCTTATTATCGTGTATCTGATCTTGTATTCCAACTGTTTGGTTTGATCTCTTATTATCGTGTATCTGATCTTGTATTTCAACTGTTTGGTTTGATCTCTTATTATCGTGTATCTGATCTTGTATTCCAAGTGTTTGGTTTGATCTCTTATTATCGTGTATCTGATCTTGTATTCCAACTGTTTGGTTTGATCTCTTATTATCGTGTATCTGATCTTGTATTTCAACTGTTTGGTTTGATCTCTTATTATCGTGTATCTGATCTTGTATTTCAATTGTTTGGTTTGATCTCTTATTATCGTGTATCTGATCTTGTATTCCAAGTGTTTGGTTTGATCTCTTATTATCGTGTATCTGATCTTGTATTCCAACTGTTTGGGTTTGATCTCTTATTATCGTGTATCTGATCTTGTATTCCAACTGTTTGGTTTGATCTCTTATTATCGTGTATCTGATCTTGTATTCCAAGTGTTTGGTTTGATCTCTTATTATCGTGTATCTGATCTTGTATTCCAACTGTTTGGTTTGATCTCTTATTATCGTGTATCTGATCTTGTATTTCAACTGTTTGGTTTGATCTTATTATCGTGTATCTGATCTTGTATTTCAACTGTTTGATTTGATCTCTTATTATCGTGTATCTGATCTTGTATTTCAAGTGTTTGGTTTGATCTCTTATTATCGTGTATCTGATCTTGTATTCCAACTGTTTGGTTTGATCTCTTATTATCGTGCATTGATCTTGTATTCCAACTGTTTGGTTTGATCTTATTATCGTGTATCTGATCTTGTATTCCAACTGTTTGGTTTGATCTCTTATTATCGTGTATCTGATCTTGTGTTTGGTTTTCTCAACTGTTTGGTTTGATCTGTTTGGTTTGATCTCTTATTATCGTGTATTGATCTTGTATTCCAACTGTTTGGTTTGATCTCTTATTATCGTGTATCTGATCTTGTATTCCAACTGTTTGGTTTGATCTCTTATTATCGTGTATCTGATCTTGTATTCCAACTGTTTGGTTTGATCTCTTATTATCGTGTATCTGATCTTGTATTCCAACTGTTTGGTTTGATCTCTTATTATCGTGTATCTGATCTTGTATTTCAACTGTTTGGTTTGATCTCTTATTAACGTGTAACTGATCAGAAATGCCAACTGTTTGGTTTGATCTCTTATTATCGTGTAAATTCACAAATCTCTTATTATCTTTCTGATCTTGTATTCCAACCCCCCCCATCCCCAAATCTGATCTTGTATTCCAACCCTATCCTTATTATGTATCTGATCTTGAAACTTTGAATCTTATTAACAAAAATATGTTCTTACCTGTTTGGTTTGTCTTATTATCGTGTATCTGATCTTGTATTCCAAGTGTTTGGTTTGATCTCTTATTATCGTGTATCTGATCTTGTATTACCACTGTTTCAATCTCTTATTACCGTGTATCTGATCTTGTAGGTCTATGTTTGGTTTGATCTCTTATTATCGTGTATCTGATCTTGTATTCCAACTGTTTGGTTAGATCTTATTATCGTGTATCTGATCTTTACCACTGTTTGATTCCATCTCTTATTTCGTGTATCTGATCTTGTATTCCCACTCCTGTTTGGTTTGATCTCTTATTATCGTGCATCTGATCTTGTATTCAACTGATCGTTTATCCACAACGTGTATCAATCTTGTATTCCAACATGATCCACCATCGCTATCTGATCTTGTACCACGAACTGCTACTATCTGATCTTGTATTCCAAGTGTTTGGTTTTTTTTACAATCTGATCATTATAATAATGTTTGGTTTAATAATAATAATAATAAGTTAATAATAATAATAAGTGTTTGGTTTGATCTCTTATTATAATAATAATAATAATCAACTGTTTGAGGATCTCTTATTATTTATCTGATCTTGTATTCCAAGTGTTTGGTTTGAATCCATCTCCTGAATGTAATCAAGTGTTTGGTTTGATCTCTTATTATCGTGTATCTGATCTTGTATTCCAACTGTTTTGTTACAATTATTTCTGTATCTGATCTTGTACAATTTTGGTTTGATCTCTCGTGTATCTGATCTGTTTTCAATTGTTCCCTTTTTCCTTATTATATTGATCATTCCAAGTGTTTGGTTTGATCTTATTATCGTGTATCTGATCTTGTATTCATTATTATCATCGTTATTATCGTGTATTATCATATTATCATTATTATCATCTTATTATCGTTATCATCTTGTTATCATTGTTTATTATCATTATTATCGTGTATCATTATTATCATTATGATCATATTATCATTATTATCTTGTATCAACTGTTATTATCTTATTATGTATCATCTTTATCATTATTATCATCATTATTATCATATGATCACTGTTTATTATCATTATTATCATCGTTATTATCGTATTATCATCATTATTATCGTGTATCTGATCTTGTATTAACATTATTATCATCGTGTATTATCGTATTATCGTGTATCTGATCTTGTATCTGTTTGGTTTGATTATTATCATTATTTTGCAACTGTTTCATTTGATCTCTTAAATGATCTTGTATCTGTTTGGTTTGATCTCTTAATCGATTTTATTTTCAACTGTTTGGTTTGATCTCTTATTATCGTGTATCTGATCTTGTATTTCAACTGTTTGGTTTGCAAAGGTAAAGAGTGGATCTGATCTTGTATTCCAACTGTTTGGTTTGACACTTAAATCTGATCAACAAAATTGTGTTTGCTTATTGCCATCCACTTGATTTCAAAATTATTTATTGATTTTGTTTTCCAGTTTGAAATCTCTTATTATCGTGTATCTGATCTTGTACCCCACGCCCCTCCTTATTAGGTATCTGATCTTGTACAACTGTTTGGTTTGATCTCTTATTATCGTGTATCTGATCTTGATTTCAACTGTTTGGTTTGATCTTATTATCGTGTATCTGATCTTGTATTCCAACTGTTTGGTTTGATCTCTTATTATCGTGTATCTGATCTTGTATATCAACTGTTTGGTTTGATCTCTTTTATCAGTGTATCTGATCTTGTATTTCAAAATTATTAAAATCTTGTACCAAATTTGATCTCTTATTATCGTGTATCTGATCTTGTTGGTTTATCTCTTATTATCGTGTATCTGATCTTGACAACTGTTTGGTTTGATCTCTTATTAGTGTATCTGAAATTGAAAGGCAACTGCAGGATCCCTAAAACTATTTTGGAATCCACAGACCGCATCCATAAAAACAAAAAAATAAATCAAGACTCCAAACATTTATTAACAGATGCCTGGGACAATTCCTACTGATCATCAAATGGTTTGATAAAACTATCAAACCAAGAACTTTGGAAAAAGACACATCAAGAACCGATAGAAGTACAGATTAAGAGAAGGAAATGGGGATGGCCTGGACACACTGTTTAGAAAAATCATCAGAAAACGTAACGCGCCAGGCCTTAAAATGGAATCCACAAAGGAAGATTGAGGTCGAGGGAGACCAAAGACAACACGGAGAAGGTCAACCATGCAGGAAACTCGACAGCTGGGCCTTTCCTGGAACGAGACAGAGATGGTGGCGCTGGACAGAGAGAAGTGGAGAGATCTCATTGCTGACTTATGCCCCACCCGGGGTACAAGGGTATAAGTCACCCCCGAAATTACCAAAATCCTACCAAAAACCTACGAGATCATCTTTAGATACGAATGGGTAAATCAAATCAAATCAATTCAAATGCCCACAGAAAAACCGGAAGTGGCAAGGGTGAGGATGGGAGTGAGCTGTCTGAATGTAATCAGGGAGTACCGATTAATAGGTAAATTATAATGGTATGACATCAAAGAATTTAGATCTGTTTTCAACCGCGGTTTAAAGTCATTCTTAGTTAGACCCATGATGACATTATGTATCATCATTATTATCATATGATCAACAACATTATTAAAAAAGATATCATATGAAATTATCAAGACCCATTAGATCATCTAGCTCCTGTGTTTCCATCGTTATTATCCTCCACCCTTCATTAGCCCCAATCCCCATATTCATTCATTCCCAATGCGTTATTATCATATTACAGATATACAATTACCAGATTAAAAAAAAAGGCAAATCAAACCAATATAAAAAAAAAAGACAAAGCCCAAAAAAACCAATACCCACAACCAAAATAAAAACAAAAATCAAAAACCACCTGAAAAACTAATTTTGTTTCTCCCTCCCCCCTACCCACCCCACCCCCTCTGCCCCTTTCCACCCTAACAACAACAAAAAAGATCTCACAAGCACATCATTTAGGAACTGAAATCAAAATCACAGGCGGAACCATGGCAAAGTAATCAATATTAGCGCCTGTGGGAACTCAAATTGGAATCCGACATCAAAACATCAACAAATCAAACATGTCGACAGAAGTATGGTGAAACTGGCAAACACTGGAAAAAAAATCCCTGGCACAGATTGTCTCCCTGGACACACCTTTAGAAAATCATCAGAAAACCCCCCCCCAATTCCACTTCGCCCCCAAAACGCAAAAGTCACCGTAATTCAATGAGGTTTTGAACGAGAAAAGTTGGACAAACACCGTGCCGCTTTCGCCCCTATGCCCACCCGGTGTACTAGGGTATAAGTCATGGGCAAAATTTTTTACCAAAAACATACGGCTTTTTTTTATCAATTCTCCATGCTGTCCGAGGATGGGAGTGAGCTGTTTAATCATGGTATGACATCAAAGAATTTAGAATAAAGTCTTCTCCATGTCTGTCCGGTCTTCTTTAATCACGTATCTTCTCCATGTCTGTCCGGTCTTGTTTGATCACGTATCTTCTCTCCCAATGTCAATCCGGTCTTCTTTAATCACCAATCTTCTCATCATGTCTGTCCGGCCGAGATTTCAAAACAAACCAATTTAATCACGTATCTTCTCCCCCTCTGTCTGTCCAAAAAAGCAAAGCCATCATTTAGGAACATTGTTTAATCACTCAAATTCTCTGACTCAAAACATCAACAAATCAAATGTCTGTCCGGTCTTGCAAACACTTTAATCACGTATCTTCTCCATGTCTGTCCGGTCTTGTAATTCAATCACGTATTTGCTCCATGTAAAACACCGTGCCGCTTTGCCCCTTTTAACCCGGCTTTTTTTATCTTCTCCATGCTGTCCGTCTTGTTTAATCACGTATCTTCTCCATGTCTGTCCGGTCTTCTTTAATAATCTTCTCTATGTCTGTCCGGTCTTGTTTAATCACGTATCTTCTCTATGTCTGTCCGGTCTTCTTGAATCACGTATCTTCTCTATGTCTGTCCGGTCTTGTTTAATCACGTATCTTCTCTATGTCTGTCCGGTCTTCTTGAATCACGTATCTTCTCTATGTCTGTCCGGTCTTGTTTAATCACGTATCTTCTCCATGTCTGTCCGGTCCTGTTTAATCACGTATCATGTCTGTCCGGTCTTGTTTAATCACGTATCTTCTCCATGTCTGTCCGGTCTTGTTTAATCACGTATCTTCTCTATGTCTGTCCGGTCTTCTTGAATCACGTATCTTCTCTATGTCTGTCCGGTCTTGTTTAATCACGTATCTTCTCTATGTCTGTCCGGTCTTGTTTAATCACGTATCTTCTCCATGTCTGTCCGGTCTTGTTTAATCACGTATCTTCTCTATGTCTGTCCGGTCTTGTTTAATCACGTATCTTCTCTATGTCTGTCCGGTCTTGTTTAATCACGTATCTTCTCTATGTCTGTCCGGTCTTGTTTAATCACGTATCTTCTCCATGTCTGTCCGGTCTTGTTTAATCACGTATCTTCTCCATGTCTGTCCGGTCTTGTTTAATCACGTATCTTCTCTATGTCTGTCCGGTCTTGTTTAATCACGTATCTTCTCCATGTCTGTCCGGTCTTGTTTAATCACGTATCTTTTCTATGTCTGTCCGGTCTTGTTTAATCACGTATCTTTCTCTATGTCTGTCCGGTCTTGTTTAATCACGTATCTTCTCCATGTCTGTCGGTCTTGGTATCTTTTCTTGTCCGGTCTTGTTTTATCACGTATCTTCTCTATGTCTGTCCGGTCTTGTTTTATCACGTATCTTCTCCATGTCTGTCCGGTCTTGTTTAATCACGTATCTTTTCTATGTCTGTCCGGTCTTGTTTTTCAATCTTCTCCATGTCTGTCCGGTCTTGTTTTATCACGTATCTTCTCTATGTCTGTCCGGTCTTGTTTAATCACGTATCTTCTCCATGTCTGTCCGGTCTTGTTTTATCACGTATCTTCTCCATGCCTGTCCGGTCTTGTTTTATCACGTATCTTCTCTACCGACGTGGAGTATTGTTACGGGCATGTCCAACTTTGTCTTCTGCTCTCCCACCTGTAGGGCACTCGGTAGTTCAAGGACCAAGATATTGGCCTCTCAACCAAAAAGTAGTGGGTTCAAGCCCCGCCAAAAGGTTGAACATTTTTCATGAGTTTTTGTTTTCGAGCAAAATCTCCCCCTCCCCTGGTCCAGGTAGGTAGATCGACCTAGATACATAGGAGATCCCGTGTGAAGATCACAACAGTCTGTGCACGTTAAACATCTCTTGACTGTTTACAGAGCTGTCAGGGCAAAACCCAGAGATCACCTTAATTGTGGATGTGGGTATATCAAACCAAATTCTACCCGTCACGTGTGTAAGATGTCAAGGTGTGGGAGGGTAGAAGAAGAGGGGGGGGGGATACACCTGAACATGTAGTTCGGGTCAAAATAATCGATATTCATTTTCATATATTATTATTTTCTTAAAAAATCAACCTTTTATACATCGTTTCACTGAAGGAAATTTCGGAGAGAAAACAATTTTTCGTATATTTTTTTGTGGTTTTGAAAGGCATTGGGTGACGATAAAACTATCACAGGATAATTTTTGGTTCTTTTTTTCATTTTTTTTATCAAACGTGCTTGTTTTATTTCAGGAACTTTGAGACACTCTTGCTACACAGAAGGCTGTGCTATAGGCATCGACATTTCTGTCTTCACTTCCTGTAAAACAATTTATTAGTATATGCGAGTCGGTCGTGGGTCAAGAAATTAGGTTGTGTGAATTTTTCCAACGGTTTTTCCCAAATTGCCGTTTTTCACAAAAGATAAATTCAATCTTCTTTTTTGCTAACGGTTAGAAATGTGTCTATAGTTTATGCATGAAATTCAAACAAGTTTAGACTTGAATGATCCCTGCAACGTATTAGAGGATTTTGTTTGATATCTGTGATATTTTCTATTTTAAAGTCGGAAATGTATCTGAACGAAATGACATTTTTGCGTTTTTTTAAATTACTACTTTTTTCAATTATCGTTTTTTCATAAACTATTCAAAATATTAAAACAATCCTATTATACGATATTTATGATGATGCGAACTACATATCTTGCAAACGTTACTTCAATACAATCGCTGGTTTCTGAACCTAAGGGATTTGAAAAAGCATAATAAAATACAAGATGACCGCCGTTACCATGGCAACCATTTGGAGAAAAAACAATTTGAAGGCAAATTTGTGCACACTATTAGGGCAGCATGTCATATTATGTATAATTACAATTTTCCACGGTGAACATTAAGGAATTTGCCTTTCAGCCGTAGCCCTCCCCCCCCACCCACCCTCCTCCTCCTGTTTTAAGTAATTCGATTTGATTTGGTTTGATTTTACCCACATCCACAACTGAGGTGATCTCGGGAGTTTCGGTAGGATTTTCAATTTTGCAGGAACTGGCCTGTAATCAGCCAAGGGATTTTTAACGTTCACCTAGTGTTGTTATCTGCACGCGTGACCTGCTATTTCTCATCCGTCTCCGATAGGACTACATGTCGATTCACATACTTGGACCAGCAGGGAGGAAAGGGGGGGAGGGGGGAGGTATATTTTGTTCCGAAAAAACCTCGAGAACTCTTTCGCCCTTTGGGGCTTGAACCCACAACCTTTGGGTTGATAGGCCGACACCCTGCCTCCAGACTACCAAGTTTCTCGTGCCAAGTAAAGGGGACAGACAGGGCACATAAAGATAGACATGGATCACTAGTCCGTATGTACGCAGTAGTGCAGTTCTCCCCGACCTTAAATCATTGTATTCCCCCAGTAGGCGATATTACTCAAAGTCCTTCTCAATAACTACATGAGAAACACGTAGTACAGCTGCCTATAAGGCACTCGGTACAAGATCCATCTATTTCCATAGCTACATACAAGTTTACACCTGAGGCAAGTGAAGAAAGCAGAGGCGATCTTTCTTTCTGTCAGCATCGTGATGAAAAAATAAGTTTTGAACCAGTGACTTTGTCACGATTACAAGCGCACAACACTATCGATAGCGCCACACCCCATCAACACAATTCATAATTTGATATTCAGCTCCAATACTTACAAAGAGAGAAGAGATTCCAATAATTTGTAACATACAGAGGACGTATTCCCATAATTTGTTACATACAGAGCACAGATTCCCATAATTTGTTACATACAGAGCACACATTCCCATAATTTGTTACATACAGAGCACACATTCCCATAATTTGTTACATACAGACAGTATTCCCATAATTTGTTACATACACACATTCCCATAATTTGTTACATACAGAGCACGTATTCCCATAATTTGTTACATACAGAGCACGTATTCCCATAATTTGTTACATACAGAGCACACATTCCCATAATTTGTTACATACAGAGCAGTATTCCCATAATTTGTTACATACAGAGCACACATTCCCATAATTTGTTAAATACAGAGTACACATTCCCATAATTTGTTAAATACAGAGTACACATTCCCATAATTTGTTACATACAGAGCACACATTCCCATAATTTGTTAAATACAGAGCACGTATTCCCATAATTTGTTACATACAGAGCACACATTCCCATAATTTGTTAAATACAGAGCACACATTCCCATAATTTGTTAAATACAGAGCACGTATTCCCATAATTTGTTAAATACAGAGCACACATTCCCATAATTTGTTAAATACAGAGCACGTATTCCCATAATTTGTTAAATACAGAGCACGTATTCCCATAATTTGTTACATACAAGTAGCAATAATTTGTTATAACAGAGCACACAATAATTTGTTACATACAGTTGTAATAATTTTTTACAGAGCATGTATTCCCATAATTTGTTACAATACAGCAATAACTTACTATAACAGAAAAAATTGTTTAAATACAGAGGATGTATTCCTATAATTTGTTAAATACAGAACTTATTAATTGCTAAATAAATTGCTTCTATAAATTGTTAAATACAGAGAATTAACTTCCATGACATAAAATAAGCATACAGTACACAAGCTTGTTAGGCTGATCGCATTACCACCATGACAAGACATTTCTTTACTTATAGCTGAGTACTCTTTCACACCTGAGTCAAATGAGGAAATTAGAATGAATTCCCTTTCATAAGGGTACAAAGTAGTAGGGAAAAAACCCCACCTCATCCTCCTCCTCCTCCTCCCCGTCCTCCTCCTCCTTCTCCTCCTCCTCCTCTTCCTCCTCCTCCTCCTCCCCGTCTTCGTTCTCCTTCTTCTTCTCCTCCTCGTCCTCCTCCTCCTCCTCCTCTTCCTCCTCCTCCTCTTCCCTTCTTCGTTCTCCTCTTCTTCTTCTTCTTCTTCTTCTCCTCCTCCTCTTCCTCCTCCTCCTCCTCGTCCCCCTCCTCCTCCTCGTCCTCCTCCTTCTGCTTCTTCTCCTCCTTCTTCTCCTTCTTCTTCCTCCTTCTCCTCTCCTCCTTCTCCTCCTCCTCCCCTTCTTCGTTCTCCGTTGTCTTCTTCTTCTTCTCCTCCTCCTCCTCCTCCTCCTCCTCGTCCTCCTCCTCCTCCTCGTCCTCCTCCTTCTGCTTCTCCTTCTCTCTTCCTCCTTCTCTTCCTCCTTCTCCTCCTCCTTCCCTTCTTCGTTCTCCTTTTCTTCTTCTTCTTCTTCTCCTCCTCCTCCTCCTCCTCTTCCTCCCCCTCCTCCTCCTTCCTCCTTCTTCTTCTTCTTCTTCTCCTCCTTCTCCTCCTCCTCTTCCTCCTCCTCCCTCCTCCTCCTCCTCCTCCTCTTCTTCTTCTTCTTCTTCTCCTTCTTCTTCTTCTCCTTCTCCTTCTTCTTCTTCTTCTTCTTCTTCTTCTTCTTCTTCTTCTTCTTCCTTCTTCTTCTTCTTCTTCTTCTTCTTCTTCTTCTTCTTCTTCTTCTTCTTCTTCTTCTTCTTCTTCTTCTTCTTCTTCTTCTTCTTCTTCTTCTTCTTCTTCTTCTTCTTCTTCTTCTTCTTCTTCTTCTTCTTCTTCTTCTTCTTCTTCTTCTTCTTCTTCTTCTTCTTCTTCTTCTTCTTCTTCTTCTTCTTCTTCTTCTTCTTCTTCTTCTTCTTCTTCTTCTTCTTCTTCTTCTTCTTCTTCTTCTTCTTCTTCTTCTTCTTCTTCTTCTTCTTCTTATTCTTCTTCTTCTTCTTCTTCTTCTTCTTCTTCTTCTTAATAGCTAACCCAATCAATCCTTCTGCATTTATACAATTAAACCAAAACATGTTAATCCAATTTTGATTTCAAAGTGGTGTGTCTAGAATCTAGATCTAATTCTGTATTTAAAATATGTAGTGCTAGTGCTGAGTGTTTTTTCGCCTTAAAATGCTTCTTGTTGTTTAATGTTGATCGGCTATATTATATTTGGCCCATTATATAATAATCGTAAAGTCTATTGCCTATATCATTATGTCCATTAAATTGATTGCATCAATGTCATGAATTGTTAACGAACAATGCTTACAGCTTGTTCACTCGAGCGATACATTATGAGTGCTCTATAAATGTTCATTTTATTACTAGTAGTAGTAGTAGTAGTAGTAGTAGTAGTAGTAGTAGTAGTAGTAGTAGTAGTAGTAGTAGTAGTAGTAGTAGTAGTAGTAGTAGTAGTAGTATTAGTAGTATCAGTAGTAGTAGTAGTAGTAGTAGTATCATTATTATCATCATCATCATCATCATCATCATTATCATCATCATCATCATCATCCTCATCATTATTATTATTATTATTATTATTATTATTATTATTATTATTATTATTATGTTATTATTATTATCATTATTATTATTATTATTATTATTATCATTATCGTTATTATTATTATTATTAGTACTATTTATATTTTTATTTTTATTTTTTTTAAATTATTATTATTATTATTATTGTTATTATTATTATTATTATTATTATTATTATTATTATTATTATTATTATTATTATTATTATTAAAGGCATTTCTCTTCTTTTTTGGAAGGTAAAGCTCTTCGTTGATACAAATTAACCAATTGAAATGAAATACCATCCGCCCTTCCCAAGGAAACAGCTTTCAAAACTAAAAACGTAAGAAAAACATCAGTCAAACAAAAGCAAAATGAAACACACACACCCACACACACACCACACACACACAGTGTGAGCACACACACACACACACACACACACACAGCACAGCCACACACACACACACACCACACACACACACACAGCCACCACAGTGTGAGCACTTTGATAACACACACACACACACAGCCAGGACAATGACACACCATGTATCCACATACAGAAAGAACAGAAGTGTGACACACACACACACACACACACACACAGTGTGAGCACACACAGCCACACACACACACACACCAGGACACACAGTACCACACAGCCACACACACAGCCAGGACACACACACACCCACACACACACACACACACACACACACCCACACACACACCCACATACACACACACACACACACAGCCACACAGTTTGATACACACCCACACACACACACACCCACACACACACACACAGCACACACACACACACATACACACACACACACACACACACCACACACACACACAGCCACACACACACACACACACACACAGCCACCACACACACACACCCACACACATACACCCACACACACACACCCACACACACACACACACCCACACACACACACAGCCACAATGACACACCATGTATCCACATACAGAAAGAACAGAGAAGTGACACCCACACACACACACCCACACACACACACATACATACACACAAACACGCACACTACAACAACAACCACACCCGGAATCACACACACTCACATACACACTCAAACACACAAACACACACAATTACACACACATAAAATCCCACTTGATTTGTTCCATTGCAATGTACCCCACCCATCACATGCAGCTATCTCATGGTGAATTAAAAGAAAAACATCAAGGGGAAAGATAAGTAAAAAAGTGCAAGTAGAGAAGTAGAACCTATTAGCATCCCCAGTCAACCGTCCAGACCCCCCCACGACGCACACACACACACACACAATCAGACATACACGCACACAGGCACACACACACACACACACATACACAATCAGACACTCACAAACATACACACACACAAAATCAGACATACACACACAATCAGACACACACACAATCACACACACACAAAATCAGACATATACACACACACAGACACACACGCACGTACACAATCAAACAGACACACATACACAAAAGCAGACATACACACACAGATACACACACACAATCAGACACATATACACACACACAAAATCAGACATGCACGCAACAATAAACAATGCAAATACAAAGGAGTAAAATGGTCCTTTAGACATCCACATTCGAACCTACGACCTTTGCGTCGGCACCCATGACTAGAGAACGCACTACCAACCAAAGCCAAACTAATTTCACTCGTTTCACTGATAACGGGTTCGATGTAAGACAGGTCAAATGACTTTTTTTAAAAATAAAGATCAAATCAAATCAAATCAATCAAATCGATTAAATCGATTAAATCCCTCAAATATATCAAATCACTCATATCAAACCAAATTAAAATCAAACCAAATCAAATCGAATCAAATCAAATCAAATCAAATCAAATCAAATCAAATCAAATCAAATCAAATCACTCACCAGAGCGGCTGTTTTCCGTGTAGGCACTGATCTCCGTGATCTTGGAAGCAGACGACAGGCCCGAGCAGACGCTGCCACGAATGCTGGCGGACATGGGTGAGAGGAGGTCAAGGGAAGCCACGCGGCTCGTGTCTTGGGACCTGGACATCAGCGACTGCTCATCGGACCGTGACAAAGAGCTGTGAGGCGTGTCCACGGAGTAGGACCGGGTGTTCTGAACTGCCTTGGCCTGTGCGGCGTGATGGCCCGAGCTGCTGGAGTAATGGCCGGTACCTGACGTCATTTCCTCCAAGGTTGAAGGATCCAACGTTAACGCTAGGGATGCGGGAGGGGGGGGGGTGGGGGGAGGAGGAAAAATGTGTTTTAGTTTTTAATCGGAATTTACCTCGTTCACCATTTGCAATGATCCCAAGGTGAATTATTAAGAGGAAAAATGAATGCAAGATGAAAAGATAAGTAAAAGGGTGAAAGAAAAGAAGTGAAAGCTACCAAATGTATGCACCTAGGCTATCGTAGGATGGGAGTGGGCGCTATAGAAAATAATTATATTATTATTATTATTATTATTATTATTATTATTATTATTATTATTATTATTATTATTATTATTATTATTATTATTATTATTATTTTTATTATTATTATTATTATTAATTAATTATTATTATTAATTAATTAATAGCACTGATCCGCCAAGCTTCCCACAATGTTCAGCAAAGGAGAACACCAGGGGCAGGCACTTACAAGACAAATAAAAAGTTTACACCGTCAATCGTCGGCTCTCCACAGTCATAATAACATTTCCGTAACCACATATTTTAATTTGGTGGCATCGCTGGCCGAGTGGTTAGGCTACCGGGCTTGGCATCATGAGGTTGCCGATTGGAAACCCAGCAAAACAATGCTTGACGTTGTGTTCCTTTGGAAAGAAACTGACTACACCCAAAGGTGCAAAGGGAAACAAGCACTACTCTGGGAGTAAGGACCTGTGTCAAGCTAGCGTCCTGTCTAGGAGATGACTATTATCGTCCGTTCCTCTTCCCGCTATAGAAACGTGAATACGCTCCGGCTCTATGGGCCGTAATGGCCTTGAAGGAAATGCATTTTTCTTTACACATTTGACGATTTTTTTTTTACTATAAGTTTTAGTACCAGATTCACTGTCAATAATTCAGGGGTCATTTCAATAGTATGCCAAAGTCACAATTACGTCATATAGAGAAAAAAAAAGTCAAAATCAGGGACTTTAACACTGTTAGCTTTGGGCAGTCTGTTTCAAACGGTTGTAAACGTGACATCATTAGTTTCATCACAGTATCACTTTTACACTTTTCAGGAAGCGTGAATTCCTGTTATTCCCCAGGGCTATCTCTCTGGCTCGTGTTCCCCCCACACCCCCCACGAAAATGACCATATGCACACTATTGAAATGACCCCTTCACTGATCTTGCAAATCGTTGTGACCCAATTCCTGTCTCCGTTTATCTCAAATTTCACACGTATTGATTCGTCCTCAAGTCTGACTTCCTTTGAGCAAGTTTTTCTTTGGGGAAATAAAGACATCTTATTCTTATTATTCTTATGCTCGATTTATTTTCTTCCCATATGAGATGGGGACACGGTAGTCCAGAGGCAAAGTGTCGACCCTCTCAACCGAACGGTAGTGGGTTCGAGCCCCGCCAACGGTTGAAAAAATTTTCGAGTTTTTTCTAGCAAAAAATATAACCCCCCTCTCCTTCCTTGGTCCAGGTAGGGTTGTCCAGGTAGATTAATTTGTCCTCACTTTTGATTCTCTCCCCAACTGAAAACCTTAGAGCATGATTGTGTTTGTTTGTTCTCAAAAGGGGTTTATGTGTGGTTAGGAGTTACGACACTGTAGTTTAATCTGAACCAACGCATTACAACCAAACTTCAATGAGATTGACACAATAATAATAATAATAAGAAGAAGAAGAAGAAGAAGAAGAAGAATATTAATACTAATACTAATACTAATACTAATACTAATACTAATACTAATACTAATACTAATACTAATACTAATACTAATACTAATACTAGTACTAATACTAATACTAATACTAATACTAATACTAATAATACTAATACTAATACTAATACTAATAACGATAACGATAACGATAACGATAACGATAATGATAATGATAATAATAATAATAATAATAATAATAATAATAATAATAATAATAATAATAATAATAATAATAATAATAATAATAATAATAATAATAATAATAATAATAATAATAATAATAATAATAAGATAATAGTGGTCTTGTTCAATGTAAACAAAACCCGACGCTAATGTCGTGGGTATTTTCAAAAGGACATAAAAAAAACTTGGCGAGAACAGGACACCAGCGAAAATAACTAAATAAAAGGACATATATTATTTATATAATATATCATATGAGAGAGAGACAGACAGACGGGCGGACATGGAGAGAAATAAAGCCATACGCCACACCGCCTGTCATTTCATTTGCAGGTAGAACGAAGGAGCATCGACATCTTTCCGTTCCCTTCCCAGCTTGTTTTTGTTTTCAAAATAGATTTTCAGCTTAACACGCATCCTATTTCCTGACCAACAGATACTCAGAAACACGCACGCACACATAGACACGCATACACACTCACACGCACACACACACACACACACACACATACACACTCATACGCACCAGTACACACAACTACATACATGCACACTCAATCAATCAAGTACACATCAGCTGTTTTTACACATTTGAACCCCACTTCCATCCTCTCCGTCCCGGTTCACTGACGGCAGCTATTGACTCACCACTTGTTTTTCGATCCAGTAGGTTCTCTTGAGAGTTGTCCATGACCAGACTTTCACATCGCGTGATGATGACGTCAATGTGTTTACACATGCCAGGACCAGCTCCTCCCCACCCCCTTGGAAATAATTTGAGTTGTTGGATCGGGTACCTGGCCCTTTGAATGGATTCATGCTTAGCACCCGCTTCAAGTTTTTCATAGACAATGCTTCGTTGATCTGCATCCTCAGTTGACTCAGACGCACGAATTTCGACGCGTTCATGGTCTGGGATTGCTTGGGCACCGTGTCCACCAGGTCATCGAGAGAATACCAGGAATGCGTTATCCTGCCGTTCGCACGCCTGGCTAGACGGCCGAAGCGACCAATCGTCTTACAGTAAGTCTGAAAGGTGGAGTGACGTCTTTCCGGTGGGAAAGTTCCAAGTGGGTCATTGGATTGCTTGACGCATAGAGTATCGGTGTGGATTCGTTCATGCGATTCCCGAATCCGCTCGGATTTGACGGCTTCCAGAATCTGCTCTGTGGACGGCGTTTGCACTTTTATTAAATTTAACTCGCTATCGAAATTCAGACACGGGTCGCTTGCTGTCGAGCTTTGTCGACTGGAGCAAAAGGCGTCGAAAACAGATTTGGCGATAATTTTACACGTTTCTGTTCCCTGGTCATCTAGTTTGGACTTTGGTGGACAGCCCCCGATTCGGATGGACGGAATGCATGCCATTAACGTCGAATGGATCGGATTATACATCGGAATGTCAAGTGAACTCAGAGTCTTTTTCGAAGTCTTCTGGCTTTCTTTAAAAGCAGATATATCCACGTGGGAAGACCGTCGGCCCTCTCTCGAAAAGCCAGAGGACAGACCACAAAGCAACGTTTTATTGCCCACGTTAAGATTATCTGACGACTGAGACCGTGCATCCAAAGAAGCATTTGAGAGAGGAATATGTTTGTCTTCAGTTTCTGAAGCTTTTACATCGTCAGAAATTGAGGCATAAATTAAACTATTTTTGTCTTTGTTTAGATTTTCATTGTCTAAAATCGCAGCTGGTCCTGACATAAATGGCCGATGACTTTTGTCGTCAAAAGTTTGGAATGTAAATGCCGGCTGGTCGTACGAATTACGTACTTGACTCTCTAGACAAGCTGGTAGTCGCACGTCTGAAGAGGTGTCAGTGTGTGTTCTGTCCCTGGACGCCAATCGTGTGGACGCAGTCGACGTTCCACTATCACATTCTTTTTGTGTCGTTTCTGACGTTGACCCATATTCGTATTGTGTTGTAACTGCTGTGTGCTTGTCTATGGCTGGCCATTCTCCTGAGGTGGTGCCATGCACTGTGTTGGAATTCAAAGTTGACATCGTTTCTTGTAAGTCAGACTGGGAAGAGGTTAACGGTACTTTAAGAATACATTCTCTATCAGAAACCAAAGTATCAGAACAATAAGGTGGTTTAGTTTTCAATTCATGCCCAGTCAACCTGTTTACACAAACATTGCTTAAATTTGAAGACAATTGAGGCAGAGCGAAAGAAGAATCCTGAGATTTGGTGTGACTAGCATGCATGAGATTATCTATGTTCGGTGGTTTACATGATATGAATTGCTTCCCCTTTGCTCTAGAATTAGAATTTCTATCCATTGAGCTACTGTCTCTAAAGGCGAATGTCTTTGCTGCCAACGTTGCTGTTGTTGTTCATGTGGCTGCCATAGCTGTCTCACGACATGGAGGAAATCTAATTGAGCTTCTTGCGGCTCTCCTTTCGTATTATAAATTAGCAGATAAAAACCTAAATCATCTAAGCATTTTGACTTTATACACCATATGGGAACGGTTTTTAATATTGGAATCATCATCGTTGAATAAAAGGCGTCTACACTATGTTTAAGTAAAGAATCAGCTCGGCGTCGATCGGTATCGCTTACTGTCGTAGTGTTGTCCAGTGCACACCAACTGTGACAGGCATGACATTTGATGAACACAAACGAGCACAAACTGCGACTGAGATGCGACCGCGGATCACATTTTGTCTCGTTTCCCACGGTCGAAGTCCCGATGGTGGCGTGTGGTGATGGTGCGCGAGACAGCGGTTGCTGGCAGCCTCCTGAAATAATGTTGTCGGACGAAACTCTTACAAATGTGTCCTGAGTGATATCATCAGATTCTCTCCCATTGGAGTTCTCAACCGTGTTGGTGTTATCGATGATATCACCCTGACCCATCGGCCAGTCTCCAACCTCGCTCCTCACACTTGTTGTGCCTAGATCGACGGGGGTATTTTCCCCCGATTGCGTGACGTGCTGCCTGCTACTGCTATGTGACAGTCATCGTGATGGTTGTAACTTACAACGCCAGCCTCTGCCAGTCGATTTTCTTGGAGGCAAACAAACCTGGCTTCAGTTTGAAATGAGCAGCTGCCTTGACCTGGGTGTAATCCAACGACACTAGCGACGTTTCTGTTCATTAACTCTTTATCAACCGGTTTGTCTGCGTGCGTAATCCTACATCGACGTTCTTCCCCAGCGTAATTAATATCGGACGAAGCGGCGATATCAATGGGCGACAGGATCTGCGGTGAGTTTTCCTCCTCCTTTCTAGTGCCTTGCTTATCTTTTTCGCAGATGGAATGAAAATGTAGCGGGTTCTTCCCCATAATGTGAGAATACGAATTGTCCTTCTGACTTTCCTTCATGCTGTAAGTTATCTCTTTTTCCTCACAGTTGTGTTTTCTGCTGTGCGGAGTGTGCCAACAATGCAAGTTGAAAAAATAACTAATGACGTTTTCACCGAACGGCGACGTCCATAAACTACTCTCAGGAGATCGGATTAATGCACCGGTGTCGGTGAGGTGCCAACAATCAGATTCGACAGAGGTTCTGGTATCGATACCAGACATGCATCCCGATTGTAATGGTGTAGGCAAGTTACAACTCTGTCGTTTTGACTTCCGATGGAATCAAGCAATGTATTTTCATTTTTGTTGATCAAATGATTTGCTGCCATAAATTCTGGTGTTGCGAAATCGATCCCCGCGTAGGCGGCCTGTAGGAAGGACGATATGCGACGGCGGTGGGCGTAACTTGGCGTGTTATCAGCGCACTGCAATGAGAAATCAAACAAGCTTGTCAAACTGTCGTAAGAGGTCATCAAAATACCAGATTTTGGTGACAATCTTGCCGATCCAGACTCGCCACTTGTCGTCGAGCCTTTTCCGTATCGATCATCCGTCATTTCATTTCCTTTACATTCCGAAGTGACGCTGAAAGCCGTCCGGTCAATATCGTCAACTACAGGGCTAACGAAATCATGATGAGGGTAACGCTCACTCTGTTCATCTAAAGAGAGAAGCCTTTGTTTTTCCAGATTTGCCCCCACGCCATTAGCGCATCCTTCAAAGTCCAGTCTCCGAATCAGGGGGTCAATGTCATTGTCATCATCTCTAACGGTATTTATCAGCTTTGTGGACATGTCATTGTCATCGTCTCTAACGGTATTTATCAGCTTTGTGGACGCGTCCTTGTCACCATCTCTAACGGTATTTATCAGCTTTGTGGACATGTCATTGACATCATCTCTAACGGTATTTATCAGCTTTGTGGACATGTCATTGACATCGTCTCTAACGGTATTTATCAGCTTTGTGGACGCGTCCTTGTCATCATCCTTGTTTCGCAACCTTTTTAAACTGTTTGGAGTACGCGACATGAAGAAAAAGGGGTTAGAACTGCAACCCATGGATTCAGGGGTTCACAAGATTTGGAGCCCCGTGGACTTACATGCGAGTATTGCGACGAGCATTTGATGTTTTCAAAGCAAGAAGAGTCATTACGATTTTCAAGGCATTCATTCTCCTTTTCAGCGTTGCCCTGACTCTGTGCCGTCGTAGATGCATTCTCTATTCCACAGGCAACTGTTGTGGGGGAATCTGAACTATCGGTTGCCAGAAGGGTCTTCATACTCACGTGACCAACTTTCGGAATGTGATTTTCAGAAAACGAAAAAACGTTTGAGTTGATGACCAATTCTAGAAGGCGTTTTATGAAGAAAAGTATTTAGGTCTAAAGATTGCTTTTTTTTCTGAGACATATTTGGACTAATAGAAGGCATACCGGCATTTTCATTAACATCTCTTATGTTTTTCATATTATCCTTTGATTTTAATTCTTTGAACGATTTATCTCCCATTGGACTAGAGGCCCCGTGTTTACCTACAACTAGCGTGGAAAATCTGATTCTTTGTTTTGTAAACTTTCGGTACGTAAACAAATATCGCTCTTCACACGAAGTTTCTCTTTCTTCTTTTGACCCATTTTCGATTTTTTAGAACTTTTGCGGCGACCAGAACGATGAAACGCGTCTTCGTCTGTTTCGAAGGGCCACTGAGTTCTTTTAAAAGAATCGTCGGTAGTTCAGTGTCCTCAATGCATGCTAGATCGTGTGCAAACTCGATCGGTGGAGTTTTATCCCCCGCTACGTCTAGCAAATAAGTGAAGCAATCAGGTTCGTTGTCAGGGTCAAAGTTCGTCTCGTTTTCGTGTTGGCGCAGAGCCTGGACTGCCCGTTGCCACAACGCTCCGTGTTTCTGCGTCCAGCTTTGTGTGTAGGCGTCCGAGTCGGACGATTTCCGCTGTGGCGCCGGCTGGCGTTACGTGACACGACGTTCAACGGCGCGTCGGTGCTAAGTTCAGTGAAGCTCCGTTTCCAGCAGCGATTATTGGACTCCTCAGCATTCTCATTCTCCTCTGCTGTTGCTGTTGCTGTTGCTGTTGCTACAACGGTAGCGGTGAACTGGGTTTGAGAATTGATAGAAATGGCCGAGTCTTTTCTTGTGAGCCCTCCTGCTCGTCTAACCCACTTGCTGTGGCGAGGCTGACTTTCGAAGCGGCTCCGATCTCCTTTCCGACGGAGACAGACGCAGTGCTCGTTCTTGAAAGAGCGCGATCCAGAATTTCTTGCTTTCCGTCAGACTTTCCCTTGTGGCTTTTTTAGATTCCTCGTCCAAAGGAGCGCTCTTCTGCTGCGGCTGGTTGTTGTCGTTTGGAAAGGCTCAGCCGAGCTTTCAGCCACGGAGAAATGACCGACAACCTACGGTTACTTCCCATGCTGAAGAGGAGAACTTCCGTTTGGCGCGGGCTATTCTTCCGCCCTGCGTACGCCTGCCGTTTTCCACGTGAGTAATGGCGCGAAGGAAGTCTGGAATGCCCACCATGTGTCGCCGCTTGATGGCGTTTGCCCGATGTCTTTTCACCCTTCGCCTAACCACCACGATGACCTTGGAGTAGCAGAAGATGACGGTGGCAAACATGGCCAGGTAGAACAAGATGCTCACCCCGAGATGGAGCTGTGCGGCTGAAAAAGAACAAAAGTTTGGAATGGAAGAAAAGATGAGGAAAATACAAAACGAAGTCCAACCCAATATTATAATATTTATATTGTTATGTCTAAATCCATGATATGGATATAACGTGGTAAATTAAGGATATTATGTCTGAATCCATTACATGAATATAACGTAGTAAATTAATGATATTATTTCTGAATCCATTATATGGATATAACGTAGTAAATTAATGATATATGTCTGAATCCCTTAGATGGATATAACGTGGTAAATTAATCATATTATGTCTAAATCCATTATATGGATATAACGTATTAAAATTAAGGATATTATGTCTGAATCCATTAGATGGATATAACGTAGTAAATTAAGGATATTATGTCTGAATCCATGATATGGATATAACGTAGTAAATTAATGATATTATTTCTGAATCCATTAGATGGATATAACGTAGTAAATTAAGGATATTATGTCTGAATCCATGATATGGATATAACGTAGTAAATTAATGATATTATTTCTGAATCCATGATATGGACATAACGTAGTAAATTAATGATATTATGTCTGAATTCATTAGATGGATATAACGTAGTAAATTGATGATATTATGTCTGAATCCATTAGATGGATATAACGTAGTAAATTGATGATATTATGTCTGAATCCATTAGATAGATATAACGTAGTAAATTAATGATATTATGTCTGAATCCATTAGATGGATATAACGTAGTAAATTAATGATGTTATGAAGATAGAGGCAATGATATAAAGCATTACTTCAAAACCAAATTTGTTATGATAATTATTTCTGCTAAGATCTAGCATAGATGAAATATTTTAAATATATATCACTACCATATCTGAGGATATTGGGATTTCGGAAAGGATTTGAGAAATAGTTTATCCAGCGAGATCTTGGTACGGGCAGAAAAGCTTAAATGTGCACATTTATACATCTCTTCTCTGAAAATGTTATTGAAATGCTATACAATCGTCTCTTACACAAGGATGTTTGATTTTGTTTTCTTAACAGCCTTTACAAATTTTAATATCAAAAGACTCCAGACATGAGTCGCTTTGTTGTTGTTGTTGTTGTTGTTGTTTTCTCCAACCAGAAGTCAATGCTAGGGTCATTCCGTCAAGTATACGCTATAGTTAGCACTTCATGACCTCTTTTTTCTT
>JAXRKP010000201.1:0-152500 GCA_037039925.1 Doris montereyensis
AAAGTAAACATTGTGACGCAGAAGTTCGTGAGAAAGTAAACACAAAATGCAGGAGAATAAGAGAAACAGATGTGAGAAATGTGAAAGATAGAAAAGAAAAAGCTGACATTTTAGATGCAAGAATTTCAGACGGTGAATTGTAAGTGTGAGTGTGTAACTTACTGTAACTCAAGTAACTGTAACACTGTAACTGTAGGTAAGACTACAGAAGTTTTGGATAACTTGATGAAAAATGGAACAGCAGAAAGTTTAAGAAATCAGATAAGATACAGGAAAATATTTTTGGATGAAAAAAAGTGACAGGGAACATCAAAACACTTTATACTACAGTTGAAGTTGTTTATTAACAGTAAATTTGTGAAGATGAGGAAGCTAACTTGTTTTTATCTGCAGCCGGCAAAAGAAGAATTTCTTCAGACTCAGATTCATATTCTGATAATAATTAATAAAGATAAATGATTCTAATTTATAATGTATTATTTTGTATGCTACTTGTTACATGATGTAATTGTGAGTGTGAGGCGCTTCGAGCTTGTGAATTACACGTATGTGTAAATGAGTAAATGGCTATTAATTATTACCGTGTTATTATTATCTGATTTATTTAATGTTTTCTTTTCATTTTAGGATTGGGAAACTGTTCATAATGGTTATTGTATGTGTGTGCTTATTTGTCAGCATAATGTATTAAGAAAGAGGGTGAAATAAAAATAAAAATTTCTTTGGCTCATGTTCACACCTCGGTTTTTTATTGGAATATTAATTTTTGACAATTCTGTTTATTTAGTTCCTATAATAATAAGAACACCGGAAGTGGATTTCTTGACCCTCAAAACATAAGTATGCAGTTTCATTGATGTATCTTATTCTTAAACTTAAATCTTACCATTTAAGATTTTTATGATGGAAAAAATTATTTTTGCCAAAATATCTTCCCGGGCACAAATTATACCCGGTTTTGTGATGTAAGATTTCAGAGAATATTTCTTCTATGACTGAAAACAAATTGGGCTAACTGTCTGGTACCAGATCTGTATTTAGGGAAGTTACAGTTACATGTATAATATAATGTCTTTCTAAGATTAATACCAATTAGCATTGGCATTAATGGCATGTTTATGTATTCCCAAAAATGACATTTTTTGACAATTTTGACATAAATCATGTGTTGCACGATGCATTTTTTCTCAGTTTTGATGCTGTGTCAAAATAAATATATGTAAAAGATCACTCTCATTTCTTGTTTGTCTATGTGTACGGCTGATGGATGTATGTAAAGTATTTAAGCTCATACCATTTTTATGGATTCTAGAGCCTCGTAAAATTAGAATTTTTTCACATTTTGAAACGGAGCGCAAAAATTCTAAATTAAAACATAATTTTAAAATTCATAACTTTTTTTATTTATGAACCGATTTTGATAATTTAAAAACTCGAATTCATGGCCTGAGAAGTACTATCTGTTTTACATAAAAGATGCAGGCTTTTTTTAGTCTGGGATACCAAATGTAAGTATGTAGTGAACTACATATATATATGTATATATCTTCTATAAATATAAGCCTACAAATGTCATTATATTATTTTGAATCCCAGCAGATTTTATCGTCCACCAAACGCCGTTATCTCAGGGGGAATTAAGAGGAAGCAGCAGTGAGCAAGGTGACGATGTAAAATAAAAGAGCGAAAGGAAAGAAAAAACTCACCAGTCCTATTTTATATTTTTAATACATTTGTAATTTATTGTTGTGTTCTTAACCACATCCATAACTATGGTCATTTCGTGGGTTCCGGGGTGGGGGAGTGAAAATTGTCCCGTTTTTTCCTATCCTTATTATAGTATAAGTATACAGTGAAACTCGGTTATAACGATGTATTGGACATGGCGTAGGGAGCTCAAATTTGTCGTTTTGTTTCTGACGCTTCCGGTTGCCATGGTGGAAATGGTCGCCATCTTGAATTTTGCTCGACTCCAAGTTTCACCAAGCTTAAAAATAATATCGATAGGCTTCTCCATTTTTTAACAAATTTCTTTCAAACTTGGTACACCTTATTTGATAGAATATCTAAATTTGATCAGATACTATTTTTGTTTTATTAATATTAGTTAGTAATTTTTGTTTTTATGAATTTTTGAAAATAACACCACTGGCTATGAATTCAATTTTTACAAAACTATAATACATGTACATATCGAAACAAGCTTCTGGTCTTTCTTTTTTCTTTCTTGTCCCACTCATCGGTCATATCAAATTTCATGAAGATACGTTGAGAAATTTAAAAAACTGGATAAGAAATCATGAACAAAAGACATTTTGAGAAAATCGTATTTTTTCTTTCTTTTTTTTTTAGTTATTTGAATTAAACCTAAGAATAAGAAAAGTAGGATAATATACTTTAAAACATAATAAAAACCTTTAGAGGCTCCTCTGAACTACTTATCGACACTGTTTCAAGTGCGCCAGCACCTTTTTTATATACTCATTTTGAGATGGTGTCTTTTGGTACGACTGAGTAATACTAATACTAGTATAGGTGCGCGAAAAAAGTCCCATATTTTTCGATCTACGGCAATATTCATAATACTATAGACTATAGATCTTCAATAGAGTTTTTGTGTAGATAGGGCATATTGTAGCGATCACGGTCCGTACCATCTTGCGATACTTTAAAAAAGGTTTCAGGCTTTTAATTTTATCGCGTAATAGCCGTGTTGAAAAATAGGCCTGTATCACTTCTAAAAAATCTGTGTAAATTCAAAGAATCGATACTGAGCTTCCTTTGTGATTTTGACGGGAATGAACTGTTCTATTCATTAGTATTAATAGTAATAGTATGATGGTGATGATATTGATAGACCAGATTTGTCCCATTTTCGGCAACAATGGCATTCCCAGACCCCCTCCTCAATTTAGAAGTTGTATTGTATTGTGTCCGGACTGTCCCGCAAATGGGCAGTGTTGGGATCTGCACGTGGGACCTCCTTAGTTCTTATCGACAGCCTCTTACTTATGGGACTGGGTGTCCATCAAACACTGGACTTCCTGGAACAGGGGGATGGCTTTTAGTGTGTGTGTGTGTGGGGGGGGTTCAAGAAACGTTTCTCAACAGTCAGGACTTGAACCCACAACCTACTGTTGGTTGAGAGGCCAACACTTTTTCTCTAGACCAAAGAGCCCCTCACTCACACCAATATCAACCATCCATGTCCATGGGATCAAAAAGTGATGATATTGACAGATAGCTAAAACTAACTGCTGAACTGAAGAAAGGTGTTTTATGATTCATGTTTGATACTCGTAACTCAAAGTGAAAAGGAGACCTCTCTCACCAGCTACAATACACAAAACATAAAAAAAGTTGTTGACACACAAACAAAAAAGTACTAAGAACTTTATTCCTATGATGAGCATGTTTCATCTGTGGAAATATTGACAAAATTTTCCCTGAATGTAAAAAATGCAATGATTTTTCACCCTGAATTTTGGACATACATTTATAGCAATAGTGCTATGACTATGATACTACTTACATTCTTCTCATATAAATCCAGTTTGTGAACTGCTAAAGCTAACAGTATCAGTTATGACCTTACAACCATAAAAAGTAAGAAATCTTACTGAACTACTGTTTTGAGTTTTATTTCTTAAAGAAACAAGCAGAGTTGAAATAGAAAAAAGGCTACATGAATGTCTGTTTTTTAAGATCAAACACATATCTTTATTCAGTAAAACATGTGAAGTGATGGTTGTACGAAAATCTATGACATGCAAATATCGTCAGTGAAACTGTCTACACGCGCAAGTCCATGAAATACAGGAATAGGATATGTGAAATTTGTCCTTCAAATGACCAACTGTACACTTTTTTCATGTCTGTATCGATATTGGAGGCCTTGATCCAATAGAAAGGATTTAGTTACGCACATGGTCAAAACGAAGATTTCCACTTTTCTTCCAGCTTGGGAAACTCTAACCTCTAAGTCAAAGAGTAGACATACTTGTTTGGATCTTTCAAAAAGTTAACTCTGAGCGTGTGAGTCAATTTTGTGCACAACTGAGTTTCCCCCTCATTTGAAGATGGATTTATAGCCTGTATCCTCGCACAAATGCAAGCTCACCGACTGTGCATCACATCCCCCAGCAAGCCATTTCATTCAGTCCTCAACTCCCGGAGGAACATACAGTACACACACCTGTTAGATATTAACATTCTGACAAGATTCTTCTCTACCTGAGTCAAGTGAGGAAAGTAGAGTGAAACACCTTTCCTAAAAGTACAACTTGTGAAAAAGAAACCACCTGTGCCAACTGTAGGGCTTGAACCAGTGTCGTCGTGATTACCAGCTCACAGCACTAGAGTTCAGCTACACCTCATAATTTACTACATTCTAAAGCAGTTGTTAAATTGTGATCATTACATGGTGTTTGCATCCCTATTTGATGATTTACAATGTATTAGATTTTTATGCTTCTGAAAAATGTCAGGCGGACTTGCCTGCTTACAGTTTCACAGACAACATGCAATTTGAATTTGGGATTGTATTTGATATTTATTTTACATAAAACTGAAAGTGTTGAACACTCATAGAATAAGGACATCTTTGATGTATGACCACATGAGGCTTTTCAATTGTAAAAACTGACATATGAAATGTAATAGATATAATAATATACGGTGAGGGAACTGATGATAGTCACCTACCAAGATTTCCCCGTTTAAAATTCTTGTCCAGTGTTTATTTTGGCTTCATATAGTAAAAATACCTTGCTGTTCAACACCCCTTTCCTTTCCTTCCCACTCTCATTCTTTAGATAGTATGTTTACTACTAATACATGTAATTCTTCCACCATACAAATTCTGTCAAACAAGAACAAAGCAATGAATACATAATACATAACAAAAATTTTCAGATGGGATAAAGCACACTGCCTATGATGAACTGTGCTTTGAAATAGCAAGACAATGGACAATTGTAAAAGTGTGAACCCAAAGACATGGGATGTCATGAGTTCAAATACTCAAGTAGTTTTTTTATAGAAAAGTATGACAATGAAATCATAGATAACCTTTTGTGTCTGTTCGCCCGTGTCCACCACAAATGATGATCCCCAGTTGTTGCCAATGGACTTTTGAATCTTTTCCGGAGATAGGCTACATATATACATATAAAATCAAAACATGGCCATATTTGACATGGACCACTGATTAATTTTAATCGGCCCTGATAGTTAAAAGCCTTGACTGAGCCCGCAAGAACTTTAGAATAAAACTTTCGTCCGGAAAACATTACAGGTTTGCAGACTGACAAGTGTCGATCAGTAGCACCCATAACCACATGTGAGGACAAACACACAAAGATGAGTAACAATAGATCCCTTTCTTCAATGAGCACTCATAAGGGATAGGATGAGAATCAAGATCAAATGGTACACTGAAAGTGAAAGGAGGATGAATGAATGAGAAATGGAAGATGGTGCATAAAAGAAAAATAAACCACAGCATCTACCCCCCCCCCCCCACCACTCGCAAATAAGAACCTGAAAATTATTTTCATGACTTGTCACTAGAGGGAAAGAAACATCAGATAACATCCACCAAATGAGAAAAAGAATAATATTACACTAAATTGTGTTAATAGCTTTGATCATAAGAACATAAAGGAAATGTGTGAGTAAACACAACAGCAGCAATAAAAGAAAGAGCAAACTGAGCTAAAACATCTGGCCACAGCCAATGATGGAGTATCCCTGTATAGTGTATGAGTGAATGCCTTGATGTGGGAAGGGACAAATTTGTCCACATTGTTAACAGAACTACAAGTGACCACCAAGAATCTGAAATCGACGTAACTCGTTGGCCGCAAGACGACACCCAAACTCTCAATTTTCTTTTGTGTTCAAAGACTGCCCACTGTGATTAAAACCATTCATTTTAACAATAAGTCACAACGAAAGACAGCCTCAGAAAAGAGTCAATGTCTTACAAGGTCATGACATAAACTGAACCCATCACTATCAATCAGTAACATCCGTCAAACTTCCATGCACGCCTAATGTGGCCAAATCGAAGATATGTGGAGGAATTAAAAGTATACCTGAAGTAACTCCAATGGAAAACAGAATGGTTACAAATAAAGTAGGGGAAAAAATAACCACAGCAAATTTTCCCACTTCAGTCCATACAGGATAGTGACATAAAATGGTGTGAAGTGAGTAGTCCTCAAGATTCAGCGAGAAGGGAAGAAATTTTTCCAAAGGTTTAAAATATCATTCTTTTAGAAACTAAATTGAGATTGGGAGAATAATCGTTGACTACAAAGTGCCAAAAAAAAGGGCCAGATTAATTCTATAACCCAGCAAATGTAAAACATTTCAAAGGCATATAACCTTGCTACGCATTGAGTGCCAATATATCATGCTTCTGCTAGGTTAGTTTATGCCCAAGGCCAATGTACCAGCTGTGGACATTTCCTCACAATTTTAGCAGTATTCCGTCTATGAAGCTAAGATTGTCAGTAAAGCCCCACATCCAATACACCAGCGCAAGCACAGACAAATCGGCAATTAGTTCTCAAATTAGTGTTATAGTATCCATAAAAAAAATGATAGGACAAAGCCCAAATTAAAACAGAAAAAGAGTGAGTTAGGTTTTATTTAACCTTTTAACTTTAAACCCTACAGATTTCATCAATTTTGGTATGCAAACAATTAGACCCAACCATTCAAATTTTAAAATAATTGATGGCAAGCAAACTTATTACACTTAAATTTTGACTTCGGAGACAGTAACATATTATTGTGACTGTGTGAACTCATCCTTTAAGTTAGTCCAAACCAAACACTGACATTGCGACTGTACCAAGTCACAACTACGTGTATGGATTATGATGCTGACTATTTTAACGACACACACGCAAAAATAAACTTATGTACACGATTATCTGATGGAGAGGAGCTTTTTACTCAGTTGCTGTTATACTACATACGGGCAATCATTTTCAACACAAAAATCAGCAACATTAAGAATAACAAACTTCACTAACGACAGACACCCTGGAAGCTGGCCTAGACTTACCAAGTAGTAAAGCAGACTATCCCAAATAGATAAATAGATATACTTATGTGACATGTTCTAAAACCAGCATCAACAGAGAGACAGGACGAAAAGACGATAGACTTCCAAAACTGAAATGATCATGAAAAATCATATGAAGATGACGAAAAAGAAAATTCAACAAAAACAAGAACGAAAAGCGACAGCCATCCCAGAGTAAGCATTAGGGGGACATTTACAAGAGCTGTATACCTTTATCGTTTCTTCTCTTTATTGCTATTCGGAGGCAGGGGAGGGTAGCATTGGAAATCTTTAATCTGATGTTGAAAATAAAATAAAACATTTAACATCCCGGGGTAAAACTCTTCTCTGCAAACAATTAAGTCTCCAGCCAGGTATATTGCAATCAGGTTTAAATATCTTGTTCTCTCTCCCCTAAATAGGCAGCTAGATCGTTCAAGCTCCGAAGAGCCCTGGAAACGGCAACTATTGACGCCCTGCTTAACCTGAGGTGAAGGTGGCGGGGCACGGATGCCTACAGCTCAATTCCATGGCATATGCCTCACATTGGGCGACCAAGCAAATCCTGAAAACTTATGTGCATCGTTTTGTTTTCTCTCTTTGACATATAATAAGCTAGTATTGAGATTATCAATATCTTGATTTTTGCCTAATTGTGTGGAAAAAAACACCCAAGCTTTTATGAACACTAATGAAATTAAAGGCAATTTACTGAACAACAAAAGTGTACATGTTACAAATATGTTAACAAAATTAGGTATGACTGAACAGACCTTTCATGTTATAGACTATGGCATAATCATGTGTAATGAAGGGATGATTTGATAATCAATATATAAAAGATCATGCATTAAGCGCGCAATTACATATTCAACACCACAAAGCAGAAAAATCACTTTCAATTCCAAAAAGAGCATACTTTCTACATTAACAAGAGCATAACCCAATCAGCAATAGATTCAAACAAAATGAATCGTCTATAACATGAAAAGTCATTTGTTGACACTAAATGACATGTATGCAATTAAAATAAAAGACAACGAAAAGACGTCAAAAGAACATTATGAATATACAATACAACTAGATTATACAGTCAAATGTGTGATGCGTTAACCATTCATACTTCAGTCACATTCTGTTGAAAGGAGAGGCGCAGAGACTGAAAATCTACGGAGACAATCTCCATTCCAACCAAAAATATTTTCACGATCATAACCAACATACTCTTTTAACTTCAGACTCATCAACCTTCAGCCTTTTTATCGTCGTCGTCATTGTCGGTGTGTGTGTGCCACGTCAAACGTTCCTCATAGAATGCAATCACAATTTGTGGACATTTTACATTGGCCTGTCGGGCAGGAACGAGGTCTGCTTCATCACTGTCTTTCCTGAAAAGAAGAAGAAACGTTACAAATTCAGGAAGTGTCAATAATTGTCAAGCAATCCGACAACTACAATTAAGAAATTATCAACAAGTCGATTAGCCATGGTTAACAATAGTACAAGCATTGTCTTAGGTATACACAACAACAAAGTGCTCATACATATCTGACCCCATGCTATGCTTTTGTTTGTTCGTTACTTTGAAGTAAACCCTGTCCACCATGGTGATGATCAGGGATCGTAATCTGACTATAATTATTGCTCACAAATGTCAGATAGACCGTTCAATACTTTTACAAATTTTAAATCCCCATAAATATTTTTAAAATGTAGTCAATGTGTTACAAATGTATTACTAATTGGTACAGTGGGACTCGGAAGTAGCGAGATTGCCGGGAATACCACAAAATTTTGCCAACACACAACTTCTCGCTATTTCCGAGTTATCTTGAAATGGCAATGTACATGTATACAACTCGTAAGTGGAGGACAAATATTCATTGCAGAACTGAGAATAAAACAAGGGCGATGTGAACAGTACGATAGAAATCAGCTAAAATACCTACGCCTCATCTGTCTACAATTGTGCACACACATCCTGTTGATATTGTTATCATTTGGATTTTTTAAATGTAACACAGCATTGATTTCGTTAAATCTTAAAATCTGAATCGTACAGGTGCAGATTCAAATATAAAAATCAGGACAGAGATGTAAAAATCAGGATACATGAGTGACTTCAGGTATAAAGTCAGCCGGTCACCAAACCTCAAACTTAATAATAATAAAGGGATGGGGACAAGCTCAGGAAAAATAAACCTGAACTTTATTGCCATCTTTAAAATTTCAAAATAATATTACATAAGAGCATTATGTACAAGAAATATAAAGAAAAGGGCTGCAGTATTTTTTTTTAAAACAATGCTATCAGACATGCATCTATGGGTTTATTTTTTCAAAAGTATATCAAGCCATTATAGTCTTGTACTACACTATTCATCCTCTGATTCTATAAAACATGAGTGAAAATTCCTCAGGTGCCATGTGCATGTTGTGCAAGTTACAGATCCCATAGCAGTTATTAAAAGGTGTGCCAGCTCCCTCTGATAGGCTCTAGCCAAATAATTACTCAAACACACACACAAAAACAATTTAAAAAAACAACCCAAAAACAGATAAAAACCAATAAATCATCTCTTTATTTCTTTATATTCAATTCCATCCTCTTCTGATCAAACATTCTTTATCCTCTTTTATCACTCACTAATTTCCATCATATTTTTCATGATTTCTTATTCACTTTCTTCCATGGCTCTCTACTCTGCAGTCCTTTTACTTCCCTCCAGAACATTCTATTACAACAATAATATTCCCTATTATTCTTTTCAAGTACCCCCCCCCCCCCACACTCTCTCTCTATCTCAACAATGGCTACCCATAATGCTATAGTCATATTGTTACAAAAATTTTAATCTCGACTTGATTTAGATCTATTTAAGAGTACAGATACAGATCATCTAGACCTAGATCTAACAAGCCATTGAATATCAGCGAAGCCTGCTTGATCAGTTTGAAATTCAAGGTTCTAGTAATAGATAGGCCTCAATAATACGTAATTTTACAATGATTTTTTAAGAGATTGAGCAGTTTTTTCTTGAATAAAGATTTTTTTATTATCAAAACAGCTAAAATGAACAAGACAATAAGGTGTTTAGATGTGAAAACTCTTTGTCACTCATATCTTACGCCATTCCCAGAGTTCAAGATTCCCATTAACAAGATATTATATCATGACCACATTTTCTATCCAAACAAAGGTTGGCACACAAGGAAATAAGTGACACCAAGATCAGCCTTACCATTTCATGAGAAACATGAGTTCACCACTGCTGTCAGTCGCACCAATAATTCTCTCAGGTGCTAGACCACGATCAAATCCACGAGGTTTGTTGTCAGCTTCCTAAAAAAAAAGGAGACAAATGCAGATGAGACGTTTTGCAAATAATTCATCATTTTATTGTATTGTTTCATGACATAAACAAGTCTCTGAATTGATTTCTTAGAAAGGCCATTCACTAAAATTTATAATAGGAAATATAGACAAAAGGCAAACAATTACCATGATGAAATCGTGTATTAGATAGAGGCAAAGTATGTATTAACTCACTGACTGCCATGATATTTTCAACTACCCTCCAAGAAATATCTGGCATTTTGGTACGGTTTAAAACATTACTGACTTTATTTTTAACTAAACAATAAAAAAAATAAAAGCATGCTAACCTTTTTTTAAATGCATTTTTCAGTGGTATAAATATTTTTAGTTACTTATAGCTTAAGTGTGTCTTTGTGTTATGTATGTATACATGTATTATTGTATGTATGTATTTATGTATGTATGTATGTATGTATATGTGAGTGTGTGTGGGAGCTCTCACTCCTCATTCTCTCTCCCCTCCTTTTCCCCTCTGTCTCTCCTCATTAAATGGCGATAAAAAGTAACATTCTCCCTCTGACATTCAGCTTATGAGATGTAGACCCTAAGTTTTCCGGGACGGCTGGTGCTTTTGTGTGTATAAAATGAGACAAAAACCATGGAGGTGGTGCTCCACTGTCAAAATACTTGGGAAAACCCCATCCGTGCATATTGTAATGGATAAAGGCGTTATATAAACCATGAATTACTATTTTTCCATAAAATGATTGGAACATGTCAATTGTTTGTGGGAAATCAGTGGCATCCATCCTACACAAACGGTAAAACATGTGGCTAAGAACATTTTCATACACAGTTCAGAATTCAAGCTACCGTAACAAATTCTTATACAAAACAATTTAGGCATAACGCAATTGCCTTCCAAAGTATCCGATTCTGTCAAAGAGTATCTCTCTCTAAAATCAATTGTTCTTCATGACAAACTCCTGTTAAAATGGTAACACAAAATAAAAAAGATACAAAGTGACCCACACTATACAAAAAACTTACCCCTGCTTTTCCAGCCTCTTTTTCTTCTTTTTGCCATCGTCCTTTGACCCATTTGTAGGGGTTGCTTTTCTTTTGATACCCTTCTCTGATTCTCTTTTCTTTTTCTTCTCTTCATAATTTGAGATTAAGTCAGGACAGTCCAAATTTTCCTCCGGTTCCCATGTATTTTCAGTGCTGTAAGATGGGTACAAAATGTCCCTATGTAAGTGAATACATGACACAGAGTGAACTAAATAACAAACATGTGCTCAAAATATGTCATTAGATTAATATCATGAAGCATGTTAAAAATATAATTTGCAGTATTTTTCTAGTGCTTTCTACCAAAGACGCTCACAATGATAGGATAATGATAATAACGTCTACATCAAAGCAAGAAGGAAACTTCCTAATTCTATTTCTGGCAACGGACTGCTGCATTGCTAGTACCACAGTAAAGCAATGAAGAGAGGATTACACAAAATTTCCGGAAGAACTGTAAAAGACCAAATGTACGGTACCTGATAACAAAATAATAATCAATTTTCTCCCCCCCCTCCCCAAACGCTTCACATTCTTTTTTCTTTATCAGTTCCAATTCTACCTTCCAATGTATGGGTTTAGATCATAGATGCCTGAAAAAGAACTTTCTCCAGGCTGTCCTATCCCGGCATTTTCTGTTTCCTTCAGTGAAAGTTAAATTTCTTTACTTTAATGCCTCTTTTATACCTTCTTTCCAATTTCTCTGAGATCTTCCTTTTGGTCTTTTACCTTGGGTTTTAGCACTGTATACTGATTTAGCTATTCTATTGTCATTCTTTCTGTTTACATGCCCAAACCATCTCAGTTAATTTATTTTTATCTTAGTTTTTATGCCATCTGCTTTGGTTTGATTTCTTATTGTTGTGTTTCTGATTTTGTCTCTTTTAGTTTTCCCTACTAGTCTTCTTAGATATTTCATTTGAGCTGCTTGTAATGTATTCCTTACTGTCTAAGGTCCAGGTTTCACTGCGATAGGGGATAGTAGAACAATAAACTGTATTGTATACTGCCATTTTGGTTTTTATTGACATTTCTTCTTTACCTATAAATGCCTGTTGATCATTACTTCTAGGTGATTGTAGCTTTGCACTTGTTCTTAAGTCTCCCTGCCCAATTTAAGATTTTGTGTTTTAGCTTCCGTAGTTACTAGCATTGTTTTGGTTTTCTTTGCATTTACTCTCATTCCTCTTTATTTAGTTCATTATTCAGCATGTTGATATTTGACTGAAGGTCCCTTTCTGATTTTCCAAACAGAACTACATCATCAGCAAATGAAAGCATTGATACATTTACTGGTTTGAGCTTCCACATACCTACATTCATTTTCTTCATTTTTTGAGGATGCCTTTGAGACTGAATCCATAAATGTGATAAACAAAATAGGACTAAGGACACAATCCTGTCTTACTCCTATATCTACATCAAATTCTGCAGATATGTTTCCAGCTACTCTCACTGCACATAGTTTTTTGTAAAAACTTTTAATGGCTTCTATTAAATTTTACTCTACATTGTGTTCTTGAAGGGAATGCCATAGTTCGTCCCTTCTCAAAATATCAAATGCCATTTCTAAGTCAATAGAACACATGTGCAAAAATCGGAATTTCGCACACACAAAAAGATTGTTTTGCCTCCGATCCACAAAACTTTTTATTGTTACTAGATCTGATTTTTCGATTTCCCGTCATAACTTCAGTATTGGGTACTAATTTGATCTAACAATCGTACTTGATATCACCCGTAACAAATAGTGGTTTCTGAGTTATGGGGGGACGCGGTTGAGTATCTCATTTATTTCAGTTTCCTTGGGAGAAAAGATTTTGTTAATTAGTTTTGTAAGGATACTCTTTCATCCTTTGTTTATACGCTGATATACTAACCCAAGCTATGGCCTAGGGAAAGCTACGGCTTAGATCTAGGGCTGTCAAACTGTCACAATAAAAATTTAGATCTAGATCTTACAGATAAAGAATCTAGGTCACTTCCCTCAAGCAGATCGATCTTAATCTTATCTAGCTTTAGATTTAGATTAGACTTATTAAATCACAAAAAGGATTATAACATAAATCGCAAATAATGCAATATTTTTAGAATGAAAATCTAAAATTTTAAATTTTAAAATACAAAATTAATTAATAATAAATTATAAAAAAATTAATGAATACAATTAAAAAATTAAAACTAAATAAAATTTTTAAATAAAAATGATAATTTAAAAAATGACAAAATGCCACACAGCCTGGATGGAACATGTAATACAAATACATTGTATTTACACATGAATAAGAGGTACAAATTTTAATGAGAAAAACATGCAGAGTTATCATTTCTCTTGAATCTTATTCATTTATCTGATAGCAGATGGAATGAAGGAGAAACAGTATCAATTTGTTCTGCTCAATGGGCATCGATGCCTTCCTGATTTCAAGCTTTCAAATTTGCAAAATAGTGCATGATCCAAGATCACAGATGCCTTCTTCATTTGCTGGTCACAAAATGAACCTAGACTCCTTTGACGTGAACACACATCAACAACCGTACGACGTTTATTTTGCTCTTACACGATGCGTACCAGCAAACAATGGAAACGCATTTTCCCCCTATAGTTCTTATCTCTCCACAGGATTCTGATTACTGTGAATTGTTTTTGTTGTGATTTACCAAGTGTTTATAAGCTATATGGCAATATGTGAGATTATGTCATGTGTAAATGTCAAGTTACAGCGTTTACTAAAAGCATGCAATTTTATGACTAATCACATGTTTTAAAGCTAATTTTAAGCTCTTTCCACGTGTATTGGTTGGCATTTTGGATAACCATATAGTATTGGGGGTTTGAATGGCTTCAAATCCTAGACCAATGATATGATCCATTTTTTCAAGTTCTCAAAGCGCAATTTTTTTTAAGGGGTTGGGTTACACAATGTACAGATTTTCTCAAGAACTGCCAATACAATAGCTTTGAAATTTGACATAGTTCTTTGCAAGGAGTTTTTCTCTATATCTTCTGGTGCTTCAAAAATGACAATTTTTTATGTACATGGATTTTTTTCAGAAATAACGAGAGAACATGAAGGAAATTCTTACGCGGCCAGTCTTTCACTCATAAATTCACATGCAATCTAAAAAAAAAAAAAGTCAAATGTGACATAACGATGCCTATCTGACTTGTATAAAACATAAACGATACCTATTGGTTTGTAAATGAAACAAAAATGGTTTGAGAGCAGCACTCCCTTAACTGCAGTCAAAGTTTAAGAGACCATGCTTTATAATAAAGAGAAATCATAACCCAACGTTATTTACCGAAATGCTTCTATTATAATATATACTTACTCTGGATAGCCTTTCCATTTTAAGAGGTACTCCTTTTTACCACCACGAACCCGAGAGTCAACAACTTTTTCAACAGTGAATTCCTCTTCTTCTTCCTCCTCTTCCCCCTTGTACAACTGGTTCATCTTTAGGTTTCTCTGGTTTCTCTGATTTCTCTGAAATCACTAATCAGAAAAGAAAATGTATGTTTAGTGTCCAATCATCTGAGTGGAGTTAGTAGCTGAAGCATCCATGTTTGAAATAATAATAATAATAAAATTGACTTAATTCTTTGTGTACCGTATAATTCAGCATTAATTGTAAATAAACATTCCAAATTTTTTATTTCAAAATATCTCCTTTTAGACAACAGATAAAACCAGTTTTATAAAGCAACACATTTCAATATAATATATAAAAAACAATGGCGGCAATAAAACAGCAAATACCTGTAGTCATGATGACGGTTAAATAACTTGCCTTGACAAAAGAAAAGAAATCTGAAAGGGAAACAAATGGAACCTTGTATCACAAATATAAACAAAACAATAAAGAAGGATTTATTATTCGCATCTTAAGAGCCCGGGCAGTGGACAAATAAGCACCTATACAGGTAGTAAATGATCACGCCCTCCACAATTCTCCTGCTGCCTTGCAGGCAGGTCTTGGCTAACCAAATGCTAAGGGAGTTAACCTGAAAGAAAACAACCTGCTGCCTTGTAGGCCGGTCTTGATTGACTAAAGGCTAAAGAAGTTAACCCTGACAGAAAATAACAAGGCCCGGTAGGGGGCCTCAAGTTGGCAACCCCACCATCTACCTAGGGTACAGTGGGCTAATCCCTGCTTATCCAAAACAACCTGATTCAAAATAATATATACAATGATATACCCGGCTTGAACTTTCGAAGACGACTCTGGGAAAGAACACGGACTGTGATTTTTGGATGTTGGGGTAATTAATGGAAAGGAGTTAGAATTAGCTGAAGAAATGGAAAAATGGAAAGTAGATATTTTGGCCATTACAGAAACAAAGAAAAAAGAACAAGGAAAAGAAAATATAGGACCAAATCATACTTTAATCTTCTCAGGAGTAGATGTCAAAGATAGAGCTAGAGCAGGAGTAGGCCTCCTAATGCATAAAAGGCAAGAAATGCTACTAGAAAGTTGGAAATTTGTAAGCCCACGGCTATTAGAGGTAAATATTAAACCAGAGAAATTAAATTCTTAATAGATTATGGACCAAACGATGCCACTAAAGAAGAAAAATATATCTTCGAAAATAATTTACAAGTAGCAGCAGAGAATCTTAAACCCAAACAGGAAGTAATGGTTTTAGGAGATTTAAATGCTAGAGTAGGCAACAATGTAGAAACTTCAGGATGAGTAATAGGTAAAGAAGGAGAGACAACAACTTCTCCAAATGGAGAGAGACTAATAGATTTTTGCCTTAAGAATAACATGAAAATAGTTAACACATTTTTTCCTCATAAAGATATCCACAAATATACAAGAGTAAATGAAGACAGATGTGAAAAGTCAATCATAGACTACATAATAGTTAGCAGCTCCCTTTTTTACAGTACAATGGATGCTAGAGTAAGCAGAGGAGCTTAAATATTTAGTGATCATCACCTAGTGATAGCCAAAATGAGATTATTAACTAAGGAAAACAAACAGAAAAGGAAAGAAAAGAAAGCTACTGAACTCAAAATAGAAGAACTAAATAAACCAATAGTAAAACAGATGTACCAATCCAGGATAAAAAAATCTATCAGTGAAAGGTAGATGCATCTGAAGGAAAGTACAATAGAAGAAAAGTGGCAAATTTATAAAGAAACACTCATCAGTTGTACTGAAGAGGTCTGTGGTGGGAAACAAATTAAAGGAGATGGGAAAAGGACAGCATGGTAGAATGAGAATGTCAAGACTAAGATCAAAGAAAAGAAAGATGCCTGGAAGAAATACTTGCAAACAAAGAGAATAGGATAGATTACGTGAGTAAAAGAACCTTGAACTATCGCCAAGGTTAGGAAAGCAAAACAGGAACAGTGGGAAGAGTTTGGACAAAGACTTCAAGAAAGCTATCAAGGAAGTCAAAAGATGTTCTAGGGAGCAATGAAGAGCATAAGAAAGACCAAAGCATGCCCAATACGACAAATTAATAACGCCAAAGGAGTAATAATGAAAGGAGACAGCAAAATCATGGGAACGTGGAGGAAGTATTTTCAACAATTACATTATCCCCCCAGAACATATGAAACAAGGAGTACACATCAAAAATTAAGAGTAACAAGTCATCGAGATGAGATAGCTGAAGATGTAGATATCTCAATGGAAGAACTTCAAACAGCTATAAGAAAAGTGAAATTAGGAAAAGCCCCAGGAGCATATCAACTTTATTCAGAAATGATTAAAAACCAAGGGAGAGAGGCAGACAAACTACTACATGCAATATGTCAACAAGTATGGAAGTCCAAACAGGTGCCAGACTGGAAAAAGGGAACGGTAGTAGCAATACACAAGAAAGGATCAAATATGGAATGCTCAAACTACAGAGGGATATCACTATTTAGCGTACCAGGAAAAGTGTATGCCAGAATTCTGAAAAGGAGACTACGGAAAAGAGTTGAGGATTAGATTGAAGAACACCAGAGTGGATTTAGGCCAGGAAGAAGTGTACAAGATCACATATCTACAATTAGACAAATAATAGAAAAATTCCTTTAAGAGAAACACTGACTTGCACATTTGTTTTAATGACTTAGAAAAGGCATTTGACACTGTAAGGAAGGAGGGACGAACTATGACATTCCTTAAAAGAACACAATGTAGAGCAAAATGTAATAGAAGCCATTAAAAGTTTTCACAATAAACCAACATGTGCAGTGACAGTAGCTGGAAACATGTCTGCAGAATTTGATGTAGATATGGGAGTAAGACAGGGTTGTATGTATCCTAAGTCCTCTTTTGTTTATCACATTTATGGATTCAGTCGCATCCTCAAAAATGAAGAAAATGAATATAGGTATGTGGAAGCTCAAACCAGTAAATTTATCAATGCTTTCATTTGCTGATGATTTAGTTCTGTTTGAAAAAGCAGAAAGGGACCTCCAGGCAAATAATATAATGAATAATGAATTAAATAAAAGAGGAATGAGAGTAAATGCAAAGAAAACCAAAACAATGCTAGTAACTAGGGAGGCTAAAACACAAAATCTTAAATTAGGCAGGGAGAATTTAGAACAAGTTCAAAGCTACATTACCTGAGAGTAATGATTAACTCAGAGGGAAAACTAAGAGAAGAAATCAGCCAGAGAATCAAAAAGGCAAGTGCAATATATAACCATCTAGGAAAGGCATTTGTAGGTAAACAAGAATTGTCAACAAAAACCAAAACGGCAGTATACAATACAGTTTATTGTCCTACTCTCCTCTATGGCAGTGAAACCTGGACCTTAGACAGTAGGGAATACAGTAGAGTGCAGGCAGCCGAAATGAAATATCTAAGAAGAGTAGTAAGGAAAACTAAAAGAGACAAAATCAGAAACACAACAATAAGAGATCAAACCAAAGCAGATGGCATAAAAACTAAGATAGAAATGAATCAACTGAGATGGTTTGGACACGTTAACAGAATGAATGACAATAGAATAGCTAAATCAGTATACAGTGCTAAAACTCAATGTAAAAGACCAAAAGGCAGACCTCTGAGAAAGTGGGTAGATATAAAAGTTAAAAAGAGGCATTAACACAAAGAAATTTAACTATCACGGAAGGAAACAGAAACTGTCAGGACAGGGCGGCCTGGAGAAAGATCATTTCGGGCATCTAAAACCCATACACCGGAAAGTAGAATGGGAGCTGATAAAGAAAGAAAAAAAAATCTTAAGAGCAAGCAGGGTATGCCCTTAAAATGTGAGTTTATGCCGATTTCAAATAGTGTGATGCAGAACAGATGACAATAATACCTCCCATACAGGACGATACAGTCTGATGTAGGTTTTTATTCCCAAGCTAGTGCTTGTACTGTACGCATTTGCACCGGGTCGAGCGGGGAAAATATGTGTTACATCTTTCCCAACGAGGACCTAGCTTTGCCAAAGTTCAAACCAAAATCAGTACTAGCCAGTCCTTTATTCTCTCGGGCAGTTAAATGGTGACCTCTCAATTTCTACTAAATCTATGTCCAGGCCGGAAGTATGACATAAATCGATGTTGAAACCAATGTGTGGCCTAAAAACATGGGATTATTAATTTACAATCTTGCTGAATTTCCAGTGATTTCCCCATGACCTCAAATGACACGATCTTAAGTTATTCTCATCCAATATTTACAAGAGATGGATTCAGCTGACACTATTTCATCATTATACAATTCAGATGAAGATTTTAGTGCATGAGATGATGAATCTTCTGAAGGGTGATTTTAACCCTGGTACGGCTATGACCGGTAAATGTCGGTTTGTTACAGCACTCCATTCAGCGCTACGCCCGGGTTTACAATTTGCCTATCACAAATCTTTTGAGTATGATGCCCGGCATCACCGGGAAAGGACGGGTCAAGAGAGGCCTGAATATTCCTCCTCCTTGTTACTTTCTTACTGTCTTACGCTCAACCTCTTTTTAAAATATAATGCTCTCTGATTGGTTAACCATTTAGTAAACAGGAAAAAGGATGCGTTCAGGCTCATAAGTTTACGTCAAAAGGCCTTCGGTTGAATATGTCTAAAGGGGTATGTCCAAATTATCTTTGCCTTTGGACAACTGGTAGCAACAATGCTAAAAACTGTACTATGCATGAAGTAGGCTTGTTATACAACTTTCATTTATTAGTCACCCCTATTGTAAAATGGAATGATCCTACTAGGATAAGGCCATTGCCAGAGGGGTGTAAATGTGAGCTAGTCTGTTTTGAGACTGTGTGATTAAGCAAATAATAAGAATGTGTGTACAGATACGTAATTGGTCTTGTCTCCTACTAAATTGAAGAATGGAATCATCCTAGTTTGGCCTTGGCTTGGGTGAGACCAGATGATCGCCATGCGGCTGAATTCAATAAATTGATGATGACCTAGTCAGAAGTCACTTCCCAGTGAACTGATAAAACTTTGTGGGCAGCCTCGCGCCACGGCGATGACTGTCAGCGAGCCAACTAGCGTGTGGCAGCACTGCGCAAGCCACTTTTCTAGTGTTAAGTAAGGGTCATATTTAACAGCAAGAGCGATAATGTTGTGATCATGCCCATACCAACTGACCCATCACCATCACGGTTTGCAAGATGCAAATCAGCTCGTAAGTCTCAAACAATGAAAGGCTTGCATCTTACATTACTTACAAGACCTTAACCCAGGTACGGCTATGACCGGTAAATGCTGGTTTGTTACAGCACTCCACCCACGATTTACCTTTTGCCTTCTACAATCATCTCGCGCGATGCCCAGCATTTTCCGGGAAGGAAGGACAGATCAAGACAGGCCTGAATATTCCTCCTTGTTACCCTCTTAGTCTTACGCTCATCATCTTTTAATTTATGCTCTCTAATTGGTTAACCATTTAGTAAACAGGAAAAAGACGCATTCAGACTCATAAGCTTACGTCCATGCGACTGAATTCAAAAAGATTCGTGATGGCGTGGTCTAAAGTCACACTTCACCGTGAACTGATAAAACTTTGTGGGCAGCCTCGCGCTGCCGCGATGACTGTCAGCGAACCAACTAGCATGTGGCAGCCATTCTATTGGCTGAGGGAGCCACTTTTTGTGTGTAAACCTAGTAAGGATCCCCATTTTACCGGAAGTGCCCTCCTGGGATGTGCGGTTGCTACAGCCATTTGATTGGAAAAAATAACGCGTGGCAAAGGGAAAAGCCAAGATTTTGACTAGGGTAGAAAAAAAGACTGTATAACTGTGATAAGTGATACTAGACATATAAAATCATACATGAGGCATTAATATTGTGATATTAGACATAAATTTAGTTCATTGATTATGTCTTTAGATCAAGAAGGAAAAATGGGGATTTCTTCCTCTGATAACTCTATCTCGACATCTAGGTCATTATGATTCGATGATTCATTCATGAATGACATTTAACTAGGGCCACTGTTGTCAGTTTACATCACCAACTGTCTAACAACACTCATATCACTTATCTCAATAATCTTTATTATGTTGACAAACAATGAAACGCTAAGCAAAAGGGTGTGATTACACACTGAACACTACTCAGTGAAGTGCATCAATTTGCCGATTGATAACAAGGCCTATAGGGACGCTATGAGCTTAAAATAAACAATGTTTTCAATGTCTATTACTTCACTATATACTTGAGCATTTACGTCATTTTACCTTAAAAGGACAATGGAATTTTCCATCATAGAAGGTCAGGGTCTATGCCTTTTATATAGGGTCGTGATTCTTGCCAGTCAAACACGGTACGCCCTATACATAGGGCCGTGGCTCTTCCCGGTCTAATGATGGCATGCTCTTTATATAGGGACGTGGCCTTCAGAGGGTTAAAATAGCAAATGCAATACCAGCTCTTACTAACAATCAAGCCCTTCCTATCACCAACTTCTTTACTGTTTCCTTTGTGTGTGCCTGACAACAGAACTTAGTGCCCGAAGTAAAGAAACTCGACCCACGATACATCTCACAGGCCAGTATTCACTCAACAATTTTATTTTACATTTTACCAGCTTTGTAAATGTAATTCATCCTTCATGACGGGATTCATCCATTGCCTTCATGGCGGCGCTAATTCCAGATTATACCAATCTACCTGCTGTCTAGATTTTGATCCAGATCTAGATCAACATCATTCGAATTATATCTTGATCCATAGATGGAATCTAATAACTTTAGAGCTACTAAGCTAGCTCTATAATTTTACTGAATTGACATGAGAATTTAGAACTAGATCTAGATATCTAGATCTAGATCAGATCTAGTATCAGACCAGATCTATTATCTACATAGATTCTGATTTGTACCTCCATTACAGCAGCATCTCACTTCAATTACCGGGAGAATAACATTCGTGTCAGATGTTTCAATATATCGTGTACATAATTGTAAACGTCCAAACATTAATAGCGTAGAACTAGATCTACATACTTTCATAAAACCAATCATTCATTCAGTTCTGAGCGCGAATTTGTATCAGAAACCAGCCCGCCATGTTGATAGTTTTCGGCGATTTCAAGGCAGAAACAAGAGATATGATGGCGGAACTAACATGACATGAACTGAATGAAAAATGATCTGCTGAGGTCAGAAACGTCATTAAATTTGTGTCAGGGTTTGTATTCAGTGCAAAAACTAATTGTAAATGTTAAAATTGGCTTTTCTCACCTCTTATCAAGCAGCGTCGGATTCTGGATCCCCTTCTTCGATTTTATTAGAACTAGAACGCATGCGCACTATGATTGTTGGAATTACATCCGGGAAATTTTCACGCGGGAATAACAGCCATCTGCGGATATAGACAGGTCGTGTACCAGTCGCGGTCCACGCTGAAAACTCTGACCCTAACCTGCTACATAGGCCCCACCACAGAACACTAAAATGGTCAAACATGATTGTTATACATCCTACGTAATCTACATCTGATATACATTTGACCTGGTTAAAAACAAAATACAACATAAAGCCAACACGTTATTCCGACTTGTTGGTCATGCCTACATCAAACTTGAGAGCCCTACCATATTCTGACGGTCATACCATCCAGTTTGTTGTCGCATTTCGAACGAACCCCAGGGGTTCGGTGAGTCAGTCAAATGAGTTCATCGGAGTGTTTGTGTACGGAGGCTTCGGTAAGTGAATGTATGAAACTTGCAGGGTTCAGCACTACCAATCGAGGCCCTACAACACGGTCACACACGGCCTTCCTACATGTTGATTAGGATGTTGGTCATGTGCGTGCCAGTCAGCACGTCATACAGACGGACGACCTGTTTGAAATCTGGTTGGAAATGTTGACTAAAATTTGGAGTGTCATGCGTATGTCATGCAGGAGACGATATCAGGCAGTGCCTGAGTATGTCGCTACCATGCTTAGCCATGCCTATACCCTTGGAATTGGATTGAATAATGATGATAAGAATATATAATATTATATTGGACGTAGAATTGGAGCATCTATCGCTGAATCAGATTTTTATGCAAACCGAAAATCTTCAAAAAATTCTCGTACTCGCCCAAAATAAGGTGTAGATATGCAAGGACGTATTCATCTTCATTGATTTGAAAGGTTGCAGATAGTTTAGATTCAGTTACAAACCATACTTTTGTTTTTAATTCACCCGTACAAAAGAAAATAGGTCTCTGACTACCACAGATAAAGCGACAATTAAACAAAAGGAACTGACAAGTAGGCGAGTTCAAACCATGTCGTGAGCGTCAGCAGAATCATAATGTAGATTGAAATCTACTAAAGACCATATAAACTAGTTTTTGGACTTATATGGTCTTTGGATCTGCTAAGCGTAGAACCCAAGTGCTCAAAATACAGCTTACTCCACCAGAGTTCGGCTTCTCGGCTAGTATTCATGATAATAATAATAATAATAATAATAATAATAATAATAATAGATTATTTCATGTACAGTAGTAGTAGTTGTACAGCGCCTAATCCCCCATTCATGGTGCTCGATGGCACATTACAATTTAAAAACATTTAAATCACCCGTACAAAGTCGCATTCACACTGATAACTAATGAAAGTGTAAGTACAATAGGAACAAAAAGGAAGGAAAAGAGGAAAAGACTTGTGAACAGATTGATATGGCATGGGAGGCAAATAATTATTTTTCTTTGCCTCTCAGCTCCCTGTGAAACACAGCTCATCAACAAAGAGCCACCAGTCATCCCTATTCTGCGTCAACGCCTGCAACTCGCCCCAGGTTTTCCTGATCCTCCGTCTCGCCATCTTCGTCTCGATCTCTCTCCTCCAAGTCATTCTGACCTTGGTCGCCCTCAAGATCTTTTCCTTTGTGGATTCCATGTCAAGCTTTTTTCTGGCTTTGTTGGATCTTAGTCTTCTCATTATATGGCCAATCAATCTCCACTCCCTTTTCTTCAAATCCCTTTCAACTGGGAGCTGCTTGGTCCTTGACAACTCATGAAAGAGATTATAAAATCCATTGGAGGGGAATGCACAATATAACAAATCAAATTGTTTTGAAAGCTTACTATTATGTCTTAATATGTTTTTAAGTGTCTAATAGGTACATGATTTAGTGTCGAGAGATAACCCATTCCATAGTTTAGGCGCAGCAATACAACACCATTTGTTTTCTTTTGAAAGAGTAAGTTTATAACTAGCTACATTCAATAAAAGAGAATATGATGGCCTTAAGACTCCATTAGGATGGTAAAAGCTAATAATGAGGTCTTGTAGAGATAAGATGGTGATTCATTATTACAGCATTTCTATGTTTCACAGAGAATGCTATACTGTATCCTGTATTCTACGGGTAACCAATGAAGATCCATTAGAACTGATGTAATGTGTTCCTCTCAGAAAGAGTGACCAATTTGACAGCTTTATCTTGTATTTACTGTAGGCGATTAAAAATGATATTAAGGATAGTAAAACTTAGGAGAGAGTTACAGTAAGAACAAAAGATCACCAATGGTTAATTTGTCATTGCACGAGTATATTATACATGTGTGAAGGGTAAGTAAGAATGGAATGTTGTACATGACAATGTCAAGCATGAAGTTTCGTTTTCGTCACAGTGTCAAGCAAGAACTTTCGTTTTTGTGACTGCGTTCGCTAATAGTAATAAAAGGTTGGTGTACGGCCTGTTTGTATCCGTATGAATTGTACCAAATGAACCGGCCCAATGGATGGATAGTGTGCGTATTGGCCCCCAATCTAGACGTCATCAATGGTAAGCTCTACGACTACTCAATCACATGGGAATTACCTACACCATGTGTGCATAACACTTAATAATAATGTATAATATACTTTTGAAAAATGCTTCACAGAGGTGTTGGCACTGGACAGGTCTCTCTCTCTCTCTCTCTCTCTCTCTCTCTCTCTCTCTCTCTCTCTCTCTCTCTCTCTCTCTCTCTCTCTCTCTCTCTCTCTCTCTCTCTTCTCTCGCCGTCTCTGTCTGTCTGTCTGTCTGTCTGTCTGTCTGTCTGTCTCTCTCTCTCTCTCTCTCTCTCTCTCTCTCTCTCTCTCTCTCTCCCTCTCTCTCTCTCCCTCTCTCTATCTCTCTTGTCTCTCCCCCTCCTTCCCTCTCTCCTCTCTCTCTCTTTCTCCCCCTCTCCCTCCCTCACTTTGTGTCTGTCTCCCTCTCTCTCTGTCTCTGTCTCTGTCTCACCTCTCTCCTCTCTCTCTCTCTCTCTCTCTCTCTCTCTCTCTCTCTCTCTCTCTCTCTCTCTCTCTCTCTCTCTCTCTCTCTCTCTCTCTCTCTCTCTCTCTCTCTCTGTCTCTGTCTCTCTCTCTCTCTCTCTCTCTCTCTCTCTCTCTCTCTCTCTCTCTCTCTCTCTCTCTCTCTCTCTCTCTCTGTCTCTCTCTCTCTCTCTCTCTCTCTCTCTCTCTCTCTCTCTCTCTCTCTCTCTCTCTCTCTCTCTCTCTCTCTCTCTCTCTCTCTCCCTCTCTCCCTCCTCTCCTATCTCTCTATCTCTCTCTCTCTCTCTCTCTCTCTCTCTCTCTCTCTCTCTCTCTCTCTCTCTCTCCCTCCCCCTCCCCTCCCTCTCTCTCTGTGTCTGTCTGTCTGTCTGTCTGTCTCTGCCTGTCTGTCTGTCTCTGTCTGTCTGTCTGTCTGTCTGTCTGTCTGTCTCTCTCTCTCTCTCTCTCTCTCTCTCTCTCTCTCTCTCTCTCTCTTCTCTCTCTCCTCTCCCTCTCTCCCTCTCTGTCTCTCTGTCTCTGTCTCTGTATATGTCTCTGTCTCTCTGTCTGTCTGTCTGTCTGTCTGTCTGTCTGTCTGTCTGTCTGTCTGTCTGTCTCTCTCTCTCTCTCTCTCTCTCTCTCTCTCTCTCTCTCTCTCTCTCTCTCTCTCTCTCTTTCTCTGTGTGTCTCTCTCTCCCTCTCTCTATCTCTCTCTATCTCTCTCTATCTCTATCTATCTATCTATCTCCCTCTCTCTCCCTCCCTCCCTCCCTCCTTCTCTCTGTCTGTCTGTCTGTCTCTGTTTGTCTGTCTGTCTGTCTGTCTGTCTGTCTCTCTCTCTCTCTCTCTCTCTCTCTCTCTCTCTCTCTCTCTCTCTCTCTCTCTCTCTCTCTCTCTCTCTCCCTCTCTCTCTCTCTCTCTCTCTCTCTCTCTCTCTCTCTCTCTCTCTCTCTCTCTCTCTCTCTCTCTCTCTCTCTCTCTCTCTCTCTCTTCTCTCTCTCTCTCTCTTTCTCTCTTTCTCTCTTCCTAGCGTAAACAATTATGACTGAACAATAATATACCGAACAATGAATCATTGAATGCAATATCTCTAAAATAATTCTGAGTTAATCGCCAAAATGCTCTGTTAATAAGCCCATACGGCTAATCATGTTTTGCATGTGGGCATTAAATCATCCCAAAGTCGTTTTCGTTAGAGAATATTAATGTAAACTTCATTGTTTCCGTGTCTATGAGTAAAATTTTCATTCAGCTAACCGGTTAGAGGTTTTATAATTAAAAAAGCCTATCTAGGCTCTCTTATGTAACCAAAGTAATTGTATGGTCTTTGGTGTAACATGATTGTCTATTATATATGATGAGTTAGTTTATCTATATCTGACCCGTATCTCTGTATATAGTTGTAGAATCCCTACTGAGCTTTAATACACGGGAATGAGAGAGTTGATCGTTCTTCGTTCGCCAAAGCGTGATCATAATATTTTGCATGTTGGGTTCCAAATGATCTTAAAATCGTTTTCATTGAGGACTTTTTCTACCTGAAGCGAAATTTAACTATTGAACGTTTCATTGCTTCCCCGTCCATGAGTAGATTTTTCTTATTCACCTAAGCCACCGTTTAAAATTAAAAAGTGGGAATAATACCGTTGGCGCATACCTGTGTAACCTCAGTATCCAATACTAACCTGATCTAAAAATCAATTTAATCACGGATGGTATCACACGGGATGTAACAAGCTTGTATTTAACATTATATTGTATACAGACCTCCCATGTAACCGTCCAGGATGCGGCAACGTATGTTTCCGTAATCAAACTCACTACAATATCATTCTTAATCATATAGCATATACACCAAGTTTAATGTTATAATGTCACGATAGTAGTTATTCCATGGTTGATAAGACAAACGCAAAGCTAAACAACTCTTGGCAACAACATTTCAGCTTTACACTACATTGTACCTATACGGTAGGGCCTACTGGTATCAGTCAAACGTGCTTGAGTAGATGCAGCTGGTTTACATCACGGTTTAACGTAAAACTTGCATTAAAAGTTCGTCATTAACAAATTCAAAATCACGCAAGTTGACAGTAACTTACAAATATGCACTAAGAAATTGAGTTAGTCCCCTGTCAAGTTCAGAAGAAGAAGATGAAGACAATGGTTTGCTAAATATTATGCAGGAATCACATTGTAGGTTATGTCCCTTTCAACATCCTGCGGACAGAGTGAAAGCAACAATTCCCGTCTTTTGTTTTGTCTCCATTTTATTATTTAAAAAATATTTATGGCGTCTAGGCTGCGTACCAAAACATTCTGTTATCTGGGCTCTGAGATCGAAAAAGAAACATTGACGAGCATTCAACCCAATTCAGCAGCAGTCAAAACAAAGAAGACATGACAATAAGGGTGAACTGGAAACTTCCAACAGCGGATGATCTGGGAATATAGGCATAGATCTTATTATTGTTGTCCTTCAAAATGAAGGAGACGGATGAGCATGATGACGGTGATGCTGATGACAACAACAAAGGCAATGACGGCCTTTCCTTGGTCATTCAATATAGTTTTTCACAGAACATCAAGCCTTTAGGTCTCCATGTTTAAGTTGTTAGGGTTTATACACTTTGCATTGTCCTTCAATGTGAACAATTGTTGCTCTTGAATCGATTTGGAGTTTGACATGAGAGCCATGATGGATGGACTGTCGATTTTAAATACACCCATGCCTAACTCCTCTGATAAAAAAAATAGCTCTCTAGTCTTTCATTATTTGCTATTATTCATCTTGGATAATAGTTGTGTCATCATCCACCAGTTTATATATATATATATATATATATATATATATATATATATATATATATATATATATATATATATATATATATATATAATATATATATATCTAGACAGAGAAGAGAGAAGAGAGAGAGAGAGAGAGAGAGAGAGAGAGAGAGAGAGAGAGAGAGAGAGAGAGAGAGAGAGAGAGAGAGAGAGAGAGAGAGAGAGAGAGAGAGAGAGAGCGAGCGAGTATCGACATTGTAATACGTGTAGTATTATGGTATAATACATGTACTATAATAATATTTTCACTGTTATTTGGTCATACATGTAATGTAATCAACAAACAAAAAAAAAGAATTCTCCTTTAAATCGAAAGTCGGTTGTTGGTTTCAGTACTTTTTAATGTTACTTCTTATGCGTTTGAAACAAACAGGCATAACCAGACGAGATTCAATCAACGAAGCGAGCTGACCAAAACTGAGATCATGCTGAGTCTCTTGGTCAACTCCATAGATTAGGCCTACTACATCTTTGGTCAACTCACTGGGCTTTACGCCTCAGACGGGCGACGCGGTAGTCCAGAGGTAAGCTGTTGGCCTTTCAACCAAAAGTTAGTGGGTTCGAGCCCCGCCGAGGGTTGAATACATTTGTCGAGCTTTTTCGAGTAAAATCTACCCCCCTCCCCCGGTCCAGGTAAGTGGATCGACACCTAGTCCCATCGGAGACGGACGTTAAAGATCCCTAGGCTGTTTTACAGGGCAGTCCGGGCATAATAAAGAATTAAAAAAACAATCGAGATCACCTTAGTTGTGGATGTGGGTAAATAAAAACAAATAAAAAAATATAATCAAACGCCTCGGACTGCGAGTGAGTGCGAGTCTCAAACCAGTAAAGGCCGATAACTGTCATTTTATTTACGAAAGTTTCACCAGTTTCAGGCTAGTGACAAGTTTGAGGCAGTCAAAATGTCAGACCAGTTAGACCGAATCTCACTGTTATTTAATTCATGAAAACTTTCTAGATTTATATTGGCTGTCAAATGTATAGACTAGACTTTTAGATATAGAATCTAGACAAATCTCTGCACAATACAAGGCCTAGATCTAACTCTAGATCTAGATCAAGGCACCTGTGTGAGGTGCTCTGAGAACTTCCAGTTTCCAGGAAAAAGAGGAGATTCTGAACTGATTATAGATCTAGACGTAGCGCACTTTGGCACCGTCAAGATTTTACTTCGAATACGATTACAAATTCAGTTTATGCTCGATACTGGGCATGGTCCCGATATCCCTCTCCCATGCTCCTCGATCGACAGAGTGTTGCGTGACGTGATATGAAGGGTCTCACGCTCACTGTCACGTGTGTTCTCCAGTCGCAGCCCTATTATTACTCACACTTTAGCACCGCTGACCATAGTAAATGAAGCGAAAAATACACTGTAGCGGTGCTAAAGTGGGAGTAATATTAGTAATAATAATACTAGGACGACTACTGACTTGGGAAAACGACTTGGAAACACAAGAGCGGGGCTTTTTGTTGTATGTTTCCATGCAGGGTGCTCCCCGAACCCCCGACATTTTCCTCAAGAAGAGGATAAATCTGAGAAATAGAACCAGTAAGGGTAAGGAGGTAAAATAATAATATTATTATTCCCGCCATCAGGAAACAAGAATTGGGTTGATCATCTATTTTGAAGAAGGCATATACAAGGAGTATAAATATATTCAAATATCGATATAGGAACACTGTTTTCTTTAATGCAGAACACCCTCCCCCTCTCCCTCCTCAGGCTAAGCTATGGAAATATAATAAGAAAAATAGAGATGTATGTAGTGTAGGCATCGCGGAGTGGCGAGATTGAGGAGAGAAAGCGCCGCTAAGTGTCCAACGGTCATGTCAATAATATAAAAATTGAGACGGCCATGGAGGCTTGTGATCAGTGAGAAGAGAGAGAGAGAGGAGAGGGAATGAGTACATGTATCACGGTAGGCTAGCCCACATCGTGGTCAGTTGGCTTGAGTCAGTGAGAGAGAAAGAGTGAGAGCGTAATCGCGGTGTTTTTTCAGTGAGTCAGGTCGGCGATACATTGCGACCAGTATTGTTTAACTATTTTCAAGTTCGATACTGTCTGGCGGTGCTAAAGTGCGGAGTACGAGAATATGGAAGCATGAGTTTTCTTTGCCAACGCCAGAGTTATTTGAAAGAAGTAAGTTCTTCAGATGGTGATTTCAAAATCTGTTGGTGTTGGGTTGTTGTTGGGGTTTGGTTTTCTTTTGGGGATGACAAAGGCTTCAAATATTACATCTTAGTAGCAGTAGTAGTGTGATGAGGATATAACTGTATATCAGAGCTCATTTATAAGCTGTTCTACTCATATCAGATGCCATAAATTTATGTTGTGATGTTGAATGTTGCCATATCAACTGTATGGTATGTCTTGATGTCATGAGTTAGCCTTTAGATCTAGCTCTAGATCTATTCTCACCAAAGGAAACTGTGATTTTTCTTTGCTGTTGCCAATCTCTCTCTTTATGTACCATGTCTGAGGCAGGCATTGGTGATCATGGATCTCAGTTCTTCTATAGATATCATTCTTTGTCTTCTTTTGGTTTTTTTCTTCCAGATATATTCTATAAAATATGTTTAGTTTCTCTAATCCTTCCTTCTGTTTATATAATATGTCCAGTGAAATTGCTTATATTGTCTTTTCTTATTAGTAATGCAGCAGTGAACGCCTAAATGCCCAGTGCTTGGGAAGCAGACAAAACAGGCATTTAGGTGAAACGGACATTTAAGCGAAAGTAGGTCAGGGGCAACAATTTGGGGAAGACCTATTTTTGTAAAGTTGGATTTCCTAGTGACTTGTCAATTTCGTCCAGGGTCTGAAGTTTCTTTTGTAAATCATTTCCTGGTTATTTATTTTTATTTTCAAGATATAGATATTCTGTATGTAGCTGTGCAAAATTCAAGTTGTTGCTATGGAGGCTAAGAGTAAGAGAAAAAGGACCTGATTCTGTGTATCTTCCTTAACTGGCATAACCCACACTGCAATCGCATGACTTATTTAATCACAAGACCTGTGACTTAAATAATTTTATGCAAATTTGGATGAGAAAAACTGGATTTAAAGAAAAGCCTCATCCAATACAATGGGACCAATGTGTGAATAAATTAACACGAATCTTACAACTCCTTTGATTCATAATCCTCATGTTAAAATTAAGACAACAGACAGACAAGGATTCATAGCCAGATTATTTGTGTTGGAAAAGTCATCAGCTGTACAAAAAATCTAATGTGAGAAAAAGGGACACCTGGAAACCATTAAGCTCTTTAACACTGAGGTGGTGATACGGCCAATGCCAGACAAGGGAGCCATAAAACTGTTGACACCTTGTTCCTCGATAGCGATGAGCACCCGGTCTAAAGAATCCAGGTGATTGCATGCCACTTACGACATCAAGAAAGAGATGTGGGCGGAATCCGGAAGACTGTTCAATTCTAATTGCCCGATGACAAACCAGTGATACAATGGGATAAAGAATGTGCTGTACAGTGGGTGGAGTTATGAAGAGAAGATTGGTCAACGTTTAGTACATTAGGGCCTACCATGGATAGGTAATGAAGGGTGGTTGCAATGCATGGTACATTGTTGTCGGGTATCTCTATTATATTAGCAATCAGATTACATGTATGAAGAAAAACAGACTAATCAAACACGGACATATTTTATCATACTTTGGAGAAAGAGATACCTGCAGTTGCCATTGAGACCGGGCATTTAGGCGAAAATCTTGGTTTTCAAACGGGCATTTAGAGGGTCAATTTATATTTTTTTAAATTGTGTTTGACTGAGATTGTGGGCATATAGGCAAAGCGGGCATTTAGGTGGTCACTACTGTACAGCAGTCTCCAAGAAAATGCATGGTCCACAGGTAACAATCAAATCATGCATTTTGGTGAAGGTGCATTTTGACGCTGTCAAGTACCACTTTTATTTACATTGCTATTATCTTTGGAGATAAACTGGGCTACTTGGGGGAGGGTTCAGGGGACTGTGATAGGTTTGACGAAATGTAAAAATCTGTTATTATACAGCATCTATGTAGTATTGATGTAAATTATAATGTAAATTAGATAGAATCTACCGAGAGTTGCACATTTAGAAACATGGTCAATTTATAGCAAATGAAAGTCAATGTTTTTTTTATTCAGTTCGATGTAGATTCTACCACACCGACATTTTTAAATGCTTGTATTCAAGAAAACGGTCCATATTCTCGAGTCTCTCATTATGTCAGATTGGCAGAAATGGCTGAAACCTATCTCATACAGTCCTAAAAAACTGCTGCAACTGAAAGCACTCTCTCTAAAAGAGACTCTTTTAAATTTCTGTTTTCCCCCACAAATGCGAGTTTCAATTTTGTATCTCTCAGTTTTGTCCCTTGGATGTGTCCTACTGTGGAACTTTTTCCATGATAGATATATATCTTCTATTTGTCTTTAGCCTCCGCTCTTAGGGTGTGCCTGACTACGGAAATCCTCCTCAAAGACTTCTGAAAACAATAGATCCAAGTAGTAGGCTAGAGCGCGAGAACATCAGTTGAAGCATTACAATTTTTCTAAACACTGTTAATTCTTACTTTCATTATGACTGTCTTGTCAGCTTTATGACACACTTGTAACTATTTCTCCATACCTCATGGCCAGGACATGTGTTGGGTTGAAACAAGCACTGTAACAACACATTCATGGGCCCCAAATTTAAGTCATATTCTTTCTTTCTTTCTTTATCAGTCCCCATTCTACCTTTCGGTGTATGGATTCAAATGCCCAAGATGATCTTTCTCCAGGATGCCCTGTCCTGATATTTTCTGTTTCCTTCCAAAAAAGTTAAATTTCTATGCTTCAATGCCTCTTTTATATCTTCTTCCCACTTTCTTTGCCTTTTGGTCTTTTACCTTGGGCTTTAGCACTGTATACTGATTTAGCTATTCTATTGTCATTCATTCTGTTTACAGGCCCAAACCATCTCATTTGATTTGTTTCTATCTTAGTTTTTATACCATCTGCTTTGGTTTGATCTCTTATTGTTGTGTCTCTGATTTTGTCTCTTTTAGTTTTCCTTACTACTCTTCTTAGATATTTCATTTCAGCTGCCTGTACTCTGCTGTATTATCTACTGTCTAAAGTCCAAGTTTCGCTGCCATAGAGGAGAGTAGGACAATAAACTGTATTGTATATTGCCATTTTGGTTTTTGTTGACAATTCTTGCTTACCTGCAAAATACCTTTCCTAGATGGTTATATATTGCACTTGCCTTTTTTATTCTCTGGCTAATTTCTTCTCTTAGTTTTCCCTCTGAGTTAATCATTACTCCTAGGTAATTGTAGCTCTGAACTTGTTCTAAATTCTCCCTGCCTAATTTAACATTTTGCGTTTTAGCTTCCCTAGTTACTAGCATTGTTTTGGTTTTCTTTGCATTTACTCTCATTCCTCTTTTTATTTAGTTCATTGTTCATAATGTTGATATTCAACTGAAGGTCATTTTCTGCTTTTCCAAACAGAACTAAATCATTGGCAAATGAAAACATTGATACATTTACTGGTTTGAGCTGCCACATACCTACATTCATTATCTTCATTTTGAGGATGCCTTTGAGACTGAATCCATAAATGTGATAAACAAAAGAGGACTTAGGATACAACACTGTCTTACTCCTATATATCTACATCAAATTCTGCAGATATGTTTCCAGCTACTGTCACTGCACATGTTGGTTTATTGTAAAAACTTTTAATGGCTTCTATTAAATTTTGCTCTACATTGTGTTCTTTTAAGGAATGCCATAGTTTGTCTCTCCTCACAGTGTCAAATGCCTTTTTTAAGTCAATAAAACACAAATGCAAGTCCATGTTTCTCTTAAAGGAATTTTCTATTATTTGTCTAATTGTAAATATATGATCTTGTACACTTCTTCCTGGTCTAAATTCACTCTGATGCTCTTCAATCTGATCCTCTACTCTTTTCCTTAGTCTCATTTCCAGTATCCTGGCATATACTTTTCCTGGAACGCTAAGTAGTGATATCCCTATACAGCATTCCATAGTTGATCCTTTCTTATGTATTGGTACTACCGTTCCCTTTCTCCAGTCGTCCGGCACCTGTTTGGACTTCTATGCTTGTTGGCATATTGCATGTAGTAGTTTGTCTGCCTCTCTCCCTTGGTTTTTAATAATTTCTGGATAAACTTGATCTGCTCCAGGGGCTTTTCCTAATTTCACTTTTCTTATAGCTGTTTGGATTTCTTCCATTGATATATCTACATCTTCAGCTGTCTCCTCTGAATTACTTGTTACTCTTATTTATTGATCTTTACTCCTTGTTTCATACGTCCTGGAGGGATTATGTATTTGGTGAAAATGCTTTCTACATGTTTCCATGATTTCGGTGTCTTCTTTCATTATTTCTCCTTTGGCATTCTTAATTTGTCATATTGGGCATGCTTTGGTCTTTCTCATGCTCTTCATTGCCCCCCAGAACAGCTTTTGATTTCCTTGATAGCTTTCTTGAAGTCTTTATCTAAACTCTTCCCATTGTTCCTGTTTTGCTTTCCTAACTTCCTCTTTGGCGATTGCTCTTTTATTCACGTTTATAATTATCTATCCTATCCTCTGGTCTCTTTGTTTGCAAGTATTTCTTCCAGGCATCCTTCTTTTCTTTGATCTTAATCTTGACATTCTTACTCCACCATGCTGTTTTTTTCCTATATCCTTTAATTTGTTTCCTACCACAGACCTCTTCAGTACAACTGAGGAGTGTTTCTTTATACATTTGCCACTTTTTTTCTATTGTGCTATCATTCAGATCCATCTGCCTTGCACTGATAAACTTTTTATCCTAGATTGGTATACCTGTTTTACTACTGGTTTATTTAGTTCCTCTATTTTGAGTTTAGTAGCTTTCTTCTCTTTCCTTTTCTGTTTGTTTTCTTCAGTCAGTAATCTCATTTTGGCGATCACTAAGTGATGATGACTAAATATTTCTGCTCCTCTGTTTACTATTGCATCCAATGTACCATCAAAAAGGGAGCTGCTAACTATTATGTAGTCCATCATTGACTTTTCACACCTGTCTTCATTTACTCTTGTATATTTGTGGATATCTTTATGAGGAAAAAAGGTGTTGGCTATTTTCATGTTATTCTTTAGGCAAAAATCTATTAGTCTCTCTCCATTTGGAGAAGTTGTTGTCTCTCCTTCTTTACCTATTACTCATCCTGAAATTTCTACATTGTTGCCTACTCTAGCGTTTAAATCTCCTAAAAGCATTAGTTCCTGTTTGGGTTTAAGATTCTCTGCAGCTATTTGTAAATTATTTTCGAAGATATCTTTTTCTTCTTTAGTTGCGTCTTTGTTAGGTCCATAAAGCTATTAATAATTTAATTTCTCGTCCTTTTGGTTTAATATTTACTTTTAGTAGCCGTGGGCTTATAAATTTCCAACTTTTTAGTAGCTTTTCATGTCTTTTATGCACTAGTAGGCCTACTCCTGCTCTAGCTCTATCTTTGACATCTACTCCTGAGAAGATTAAAATATGATTCGGTCCTACATTTTCTATTCCTTGTCCTTTTTTCTTTGTTTCTGTAATGGCCAAAATATCTACTTTGAATTTTTCCATTTCTTCAACTAATTCTAACTCTTTTCCATTTATTGCCCTAACGTTCCATGTTCCAAAAATCACAGTCTGTATTCGTTTCCAAGTTCGTCTTCGAAAGATCAAGCCGGTTATATTATACTTATTTTTTCTCGGAATCTGTTTGGTTTTGGATAAACAGGGGTTTAACCCACTGTATCCTAGGTAGATGGTGGGGCTGCCACCTTGAGGCCCTTTAACCGGGCCTTGTTATTTTCTGTCAGGGTTAACTCCCTTAGCCTTTAGTCATTTAAGACCAGCCTGCAAGGCAACAGGTTGTTATTTTCTGTCAGGGTTAACTCCCTTAGCCTTTGGTTAGCCAAGACCTGCCTGCAAGGCAGCAGGAGACTCGCGGAGGGTGGGATCATCTACTCCTCGTACAGGTGCTTATCTGTCCACTGCCCGCAAGTCATATTCTGCTATGAGAAAATCCACTTCATTAGACTCATACACATTGTTTTTGTGTTTTTTTAAACTTTATTTTATCAAATTTCCTTCCTGGTTTGATTTTATACAGCATAGTACTACAGTCAAATCTTGTCAGCCTGTTGCAGTCACTCTCCAGAGAAATGGACAAAAGGCCAAAATTGAGGGTTACCATGTCATTCTTGAAGATACCATTTTGTTTCCAGAAGGAGGAGGTCAGGTAGGTTGAAAAGTCAACTGTGGGGGAAAATAGAAAGTCAGACTGTGACGGAAATGTTGAGTTTTAATTTGTCTGAATATCTTTCAGGAACACATCATCACTTATAGCTGACATCAGTTTCATTAGTCAGTTATCATCGAGAGAGAGAAAAAGAAAAACGTTGGGGAGATTTTCTCATGTTTTGTTGGTATTATATTATATTATCTGTTGATTATGCTTGATAAATATAAGTAAGGTTAGATCTAGATATTGAGAAGAATATCAGAATTTAAGGGGTTTGACGATGTGGATGAGATGTGAGGATCCAAATGTTTCACGTGAAAATATGTCATAATATTTCCTAACACCAATCTCATTTATATTTATGTTCTGTTTTAATTTACTCTCATTTCAGCCTGATGACCGAGGAACGGTAAGCAATGAACATCCAATAGCTGCCTTGGCTTTTACTGATTCAGTTCACCCTACCTGATGAAATAAGTTAGAAAGCTCATTGTTACTTTGATTTAATTTTACCCACATCCACCATAACTAAGGTCATCTAGGGGTTTAGGATCTTTAAATTTTGCCTAGACTATCCTGTAAAGAGGCAAAAGATCTTTAACATGCACAAAGTGTTGTGATCTGCACACATGACTTCTTTTTTATTGTGTCGATCCACCTAGCTGGACCAGAAAGGTGGGTTTGGACCAGAAAGGTGGATTTTACTGTAAAAAAACTCCAGAAAATGTATAAACCTGTCGAGTTGGAAACTACAACCTTTTTATTGAGAAGTCGACACCTTGCCTTTGGACAACTGAGTTTCCAGTCACTGTGAGACATGGAAACCACAACCTTTTTATTGAGAAGTCGACACTTTGCCTCTGGACAACTGAGTTCCCATTCACTGTGAGACATGGAAACCACAACCTTTTTATTGAGAAGTCGACTCCTTGCCTCTGGACAACTGAGTTCCCATTCACTGTGAGACATGGAAACCACAACCTTTTTATTGAGAAGTCGACACCTTGCCTCTGGACAACTGAGTTCCCATTCACTGTGAGACATGGAAACCACAACCTTTTTATTGAGAAGTCGACACCTTGCGAGTTTTCCAGACAACCGAGTTCCCAGTCACTGTGACACATGGAAACCACAACCTTTTTATTGAGAAGTAGACACCTTGCTTCCAGACAACCGAGTTCCCATTCACTGTGAGACATGGAAACCACAACATTTTTATTGAGAAGTCGACACCTGAGACATGCTTCCAGACAACCGAGTTTCCAGTCACTGTGAGACATGGAAACCACAACCTTTTTTATTGAGAAGTCGACACCTTGCCTTTGGACAACCGAGTTTCCAGTCACTGTGACACATGGAAACCACAACCTTTTTATTGAGAAGTCGACACCTTGCTTCCAGACACCGATTTCCAGTCACTGTGAGACATGGAAACCACAACCAGTCGACACTGGACAACCGAGTTCCCAGTCACTGTGAGACATGGAAACCACAACCTTTTTATTGAGAAGTAGACACCTTGCTTCCAGACAACCGAGTTTCCAGTCACTGTGACACATGGAAACCACAACCTTTTTATTGAGAAGTCGACACCTTGCCTCTGGAAAACCGAATTCCCAGTCACTGTGAGACATGGAAACCACAACCTTTTTATTGAGAAGTCGACACCTTGCTTCCAGACAACCGAGTTTCAGTCACTGTGACACATGGAAACCACAACCTTTTTATTGAGAAGTCGACACCTTGCCTCTGGACAACCGAGTTCCCCAGTCACTGTGAGACTGTGAGACATGGAAACCACAACCATGGAAACCACAACCTTTTTATTGAGAAGTCGACACCTTGCCTCTGGACAACCGAGTTCCCAGTCACTGTGAGACATGGAAACCACAACCTTTTTATTGAGAAGTCGACACCTTGCCTCTGGACAACCGATTTCCCATTCACTGTGACACATGGAAACCACAACCTTTTTATTGAGAAGTCGACACCTTGCCTCTGGATAACCGAGTTCCCAGTCACTGTGAGACATGGAAACCACAACCTTTTTATTGAGAGGTCAACACCTTGCTTCCAGACAACCGAGTTCCCATTCACTGTGAGACATGGAAACCACAACCTTTTTATTGAGAAGTCGACACCTTGCCTTTGGACAACCGAGTTTCCAGTCACTGTGACACATGGAAACCACAACCTTTTTTATTGAGAAGTCGACACTTTGCCTCTGGACAACCGAGTTCCCAGTCACTGTGAGACATGGAAACCACAACCTTTTTATTGAGAAGTCGACACCTTGCCTCTGGACAACCGAGTTCCCAGTCACTGTGAGACATGGAAACCACAACCTTTTTATTGAGAGGTCAACACCTTGCTTCCAGACAACCGAGTTTCCAGTCATTGTGACACATTGATAAGATTGATAAGCTTCCTACCTAAATGTTTGTTTACTTTACTGTTGGTTTTAATTACACTGCCAACGTGAATCGTTTGATTTCTAAATTCTTTGATAGAATATGTTGTTTCAAAATAGCTTTTGTACTTTATAAAGCACTGGCATCTTTTTTTTTGTATTTGCTGGGGATGTTGGGGTGGTCAACTCTCATCAAAATATAACAAATGTTATGTTTCCTACCCAGTATTTACAAAAAAGTATTTTGTGTGTTTATTGCATATATATGAATATATAAATATATATATATATATATATCACATGTTCCACGACAATGTTCACCTTTAGATAAATGGCATCCCTGTGTTGCAAGTCACACGCAAGGGGAGATCAAGCTGTCCATTTTATTGAGACAGAAATCCTGCACAGTCTCGTGCCTCATTGGTTGTAGATTGGAAACGAAGATTTGATCACATGCAAAATCATACAGGTTTGCCTTTTCTATGATGTATTTGCAATTAAATGAGATTAATGTTCTAACTTCATCTTAATATCAATGGTATTGACTTTCTAATTCGTGCCAGGTCCTGAATTCATGATCCTAAATGACAATAAAAAAATTGTTCATAGTTGTGTAAAAAAAGTTAAGCTTTTCCAGTCAGACCCTCAGAATTGGAGCTTAATCCTGCTTTCTATGGCTTTAACTTTTTAATTTTTTCCGCCCGGGAGAGTGACTTGTTTTCTTAGTCTAGATTATATGTCTCCTGATCATTGTTTTGAATTGAGCACTGCATTTCAGTTTTGTTTTCTTTGTTTTTGATATTACAGCACAGCACTTGATCACAGCTGTAATTGATTCGAAGTTTGGATATGCAACCACATCCTGGTAAGATTGTGTAGCCGCTCATATTCTCATGTCACTTACATAGATCCAATCCTTACATTACACAATCATAGGTCTTGTCTTAAGAGACTTGGTAGTCCAGAGGCAAGGTATCAACCTCTCAATCAAAAGATCATGGGTTCAAGCCCTGGCAGGTTAAAAACATTTCCTTGATTTATTTACAAATGAGAAGACATAGAAGTATGTAGCTTTTTGTTGTTGTTGTGGTAACTGACACTAGAAATTAAATTGCTCTGGATAGACATAGCATTAATAAGGAAATCTTTTCAATTTGCCCAAAACAATATCTAACAGTCTCTTGTTGTTTTTCAAGTCCCTTGTATGTCTCTCTCAGTTTGATTTGAAAAACACACCAGAGAAACTAGCTTGACTAAGCATTTCATCAGTAAGTTTTTCCTTGTCATAGTGCACTGGCTTTTTCACACTAATTGTTTGATATATCTTCAAAGAAAGATTTCAAATAGCTGCATTTAATGTTATTTGATACTTATTTCAATTTTGTCGTTTTCCCCGTTGTAGGAATATAGGCACAGGAATAGTTACAATAGAACTTGACACACCCTCAATGAGCAGCCAGCAAATGCAAGAAGCAGAAATGGCTGCAAATGAGCACATACAAAACTGTATACCAGTTACTCCGGTTATCTATGAAGACAAGGAAGATCCGCTTTAAAGAAGGTAGAGGAAAATCCATGACATTATCATCCCCTAAAAGGTAGGGAATTCAGACTTGTCTTTGTCTCATTTTGCATACTTTTTGTTTTTCTGACGTCTTACACATAGCATCGTCAAGGCACTACATCATAGTGGTACCCATCTTATGTGCCCGTCTCTCAATAGAGAAAAACCCTAACCTGTTCTTTTTTTCAACAAAATGCTTAAACTAAACAGTATTAAAAAAAAGGTTTTTCAAAACTAAAATTAAAATGAAATTGACATGAGTGTGCCCTCCCCCTCCCCCCTCCCCACATATACAAACCAAAGGTGTAAACTTAATGATTATGTGTATGCTTTAATATGCTCAATTGTTTTTTTCATCAAACCAGTTTAGGCAACGGTCTGCCAGACGATCATGTTGGTTCTGTCAGGGTGTTGATCATTGACGGAGTTGACAGCGGGTTTTTGCTGTGGAACCCATGTTTCTAATCTATCACATATTCAGGTCTTCCCTTGTTTTTGATTCTATTTACATGTGTGTGGGTGATGTTTTTCGATTGTTAAATATTTATGTAGCTGCCAACCCGTACGTAAAAAATGTACATTGTTCATGTTTTGGCACTGAGTCCGTAAGTCTGTATTTACCTTGAAAAATGCATATAGTATATGAGGTTTAACCATATTACTTTTATTATTAAAAACCCTGTTGATGGGGAAAGTCAGAGAAATTTTGGTGAAAGGTCTGTCGACACCATTCTGAGTCAGCAAAACTATCTGCATTTCACTTCACCAGAGAGACCAACCATCGGGCAGATGGTTATATTATCATTGTTTTCTGGATTATTACGAGGCTTTGTGAAATTCAGAATTAGTTTGCATGGTTAGAGTCTGGCTATTTATTTTTTTTGGGATTGGAAAAGATTGGCAGCTATGTGCATGAAATCACACGGGCTGGGATTTGGGATGGAAAAGGTTGGCTATGTATTTAGCTGAAATGTTATTTATCTGCATGAAATCACACGGGCTGGGATTTGGGATGGAAAAGGTTGGCAGCTATGTATTTATCTGCATGAAATCACACGGGTTGGGATTTGGGATGAAAAAAGTTTGGCAGCTATGTATTTATATGCATGAAATCACACGGGTTGGGATTTGGGATGGAAAAGTTTGGCAGCTATGTATTTATCTGCATGAAATCACACAGGCTGGGATTTGGGATGGAAAAGTTTGGCAGCCATGTATTTATCTGCATGAAATTACACGGGTTGGGATTTGGGATGGAAAAGGTTGGCAGCTATGTATTTATCTGCATGAAATCACACAGGCTGGGATTTGGGATGGAAAAGGTTGGCAGCCATGTATTTATATGCATGAAATCACACGAGTTGGGATTTGGGATGGAAAAGGTTGGCAGCTATGTATTTATCTGCATGAAATCACACGGGTTGGGATTTGGGATGGAAAAGGTTGACAGCTATGTATTTATATGCAAGTCAAAGAATAGAATTGATTTGCTTGAACAAGAAGTCCAGTAGGTTGATCTTATAAAGGATACAAAACTCATGTAAGATAATTTCAGAGCATGATGAAAATTTATAGGATGATGGAGATACTTTTTTCCCCTAAAGAATAATAATTTCTCCTTTAGAAGTTGACAGGTAAAATCCCATGTTGTCTATACGCTTTGTTAGGAACAAATGACATGCTTGTTGTTGTCTGGTATTTGCATTTATATTTTATTTTGTTTATATTTTTTTCAAATATTTTTGATTTTTGATTTTCAGGCAGTTAAGCTTCTGAATGTGGAGAAAGGAAAGAAGAATAAAGTAAATCTTTCATTTCTTGCTGGTGGATCGATCTTCTGAACTATGTTGGTCAAAGTTTTGAACGAGAGAAAAAGTTGACAGGCATAGTAAAGTGAGCAATCAATTGATCTTGAATTTGAGGGATTTCTGCTTAAGCGAAATCATTTATTGTTTCATTTGCTCATGCTTGTGAATAATTTAAGGAGCACTCTCTACTTTCCAAATTCTGAAAACAGTTCTGTATCATGTTAACCCTGGTACGGCCTTGACCGGTAAATGCCGGTTTGCTACAGCACTCGCACAAAGTGCTAGTCTCAGGATTTCAGTTTGCCTGTTACAAACCTCTCAGCGCGATGCCCAGCATTGCTGGGAAGGAAAGGTTTGATCAAGAGAGGCCTGAATATTCCTCCTTTTGTTACCTTCTTACTGTCTTACACTCATCCTCTTTTAAAATAATGCTTTTTGATTGGTTAACCATTCAAAAATGATACGATACAGAACATTTCAACTTACCTGAATGTCTAATGCATACGTGCAGAATTTGATATCATTCTACACTCTATTTGTCTATTTCTGTCATCTCCTGTCAAGTGGTTTTTATCGTTTGTATAATGTCACATAGTTTGGTTTTTCTTCTTCTTCTTCTTCTTCTCCTTCTCCTCCTCCTCCTCCTCCTCCTCCTCCTCCTCCTCCTCCTCCTCCTCCTCCTTCTCCTCCTCCTCCTCCTCCTCCTCTTCCTTTTTCATCCTAATAACTGACTAACTCAAGTTTGTAACACTTTTAACATAGAAAGAGGATAGAATACAGAACATTTCAACTAAAAGAGAAGGAATAGTATATGCCTGCAGGAATGGTATGTCCTTTCACAGTCTATTGATTTCTTAGCAGAGAAACTTAAGATGAATCTTAATGTTAGTGACATTACACTATTTCACCAAAAACAATGTAAAATTTCATCTGTACTGTCACACAATGTTCATATTGACTCTGGAATGCATGATTTAGATAAAAAGAAAAGTGAAGTTAAATAGCTTCAAATCATAATTTACGTACAGTGCGTAACTGCTAATAGGTCATGTTTGGCGTAATGTAACGTTCCCCATATCAGTGATCACGATATTTCAAAGCACAAAAACTGGCTTACAGGAAACTTTGTAGCCTTGTGACAGGCCCGGCATGGTTAAAATCATTTTTATTGAAGCTAAAAACAAGTACATTTAAGTTACTTCGTTTTTTGGCCTACCTGTCATGATAGGGATTTACGTGTTAAATAAAATGTTTTTAATTTTTTAAGTGTGTCTTAACGAACATGTTCATTATTTTGTATTTGTTTCTTTGCCATATATGACATTTTCTATCAGTCTTTAAATAACGATTTAACTCAAAATTTGTTCAAATTTATTTTAGGGGACCTGCTGAGAAACACTGTGAATTAGCAGAAAAGGCTGTGAAGGGAATGAAACAGTTACAAAAGGTAAATCAAAATGAGATGTTAAACTTTATTGTTATTCCTTTTTGTGCCTACTAGCATTAATAAAGTCTGTCTGAAATTACCTTTGGGTTCAATGAACAGCTTATTAGTTGTATATCTATTTCTTCTACTACTTCTTCTTCTCCTTCTTCTTCTCTTTTCCTTCTTTTTCTCCTCCTTCTTCTTCTTCTCCTTCTTTTTCTTCTCTTTCTTCTTCTCCTTCTTCTCCTTTTCTCCTTCTTCTTCTCCTTCTTTTTCTTTTTCTTCTACTCTTTCTCCTTTTTCTTCTTCTTTTTCTTCTTCTTCTTCTTCTTCCTCTTCTTGTTCTTCTTCTTCTTCTTCTTCTTCTTCTTTTTCTCTTCTTCTTCTTCTTTTTCTTCTTCTTCTTCTTCTTCTTCTTCTTCTTCTTCTTCTTCTTCTTCTTCTTCTTTTTTCTTCTTCTTCTTCTTCTTCTTCTTCTTCTTCTTCTTCTTCTTCTTCTCCTTCTTCTTCTTCTTCTTCTTCTTCTTCTTCTTCTTCTTCTTCTTCTTCTTCTTCTTCTTCTTCTTCTTTTCCTCCTCCTCGTCGTCCTCCTCCTCCTTCTTCATCATAATAACTGACTACCTCAACTGTTGATTGTTATTGTAAGCATGCATGATAGTTCCTCTCCATGTTCCATGGGGTAATATCTTTGAGCATGGCTTTAGGCTCATAGGAGAAAGACGGAAGATAAAATAGGAAATTAACTCTGCTAGTTCAGAATGCACACGGCATGAATTCACAACGACATATATTACCAAATTGTACCAAGAGATGAAAAAGACGGCAAGAGGATATTTAAGGTTAACAGATAGTACAAAACAAAACTACAGAGACAAGATCTTGAGGCCCTAAATAGAATCATCAGGACTTAATAACAGGTTTAATGAAAGTCATGTCCCAGTGAAAGGCCAGAATAATGAAAACATGATTTCAGAGCTAAAGAAGAGAGAACCTCATTTGGTGGAGAGAAAGCCATAAAAACTTGCTCTACAGATGTGAACACCACAGACCTGAACACTACAGACCTGAACACTACAGACCTGAACACTACAGACCTGAACACTGCAGAAGTACATGTGGCGGATGAAGTTTGGAGATATCATGGTGACAGTGGAAGTGAAAGCAGCTATTGGGCATGAAGAGTGAAAGGGGTGGATAGTGTGCATAGAGTGATAGCAGCTATTGGGCATGAAGAGTGAAAGGGTGGATAGTGTGCATAGAGTGATAGCAGCTATTGGGCATGAAGAGTGAAAGGGGTGGATAGTGTGCATAGAGTGATAGCAGCTATTGGGCATGAAGAGTGAAAGGGGTGGATAGAGTGATAGCACAAATCAGATGCTTAAAGCAGAAGACAAATAAATGTCACTTTGTAGTGGTCATTAAACATTTACACACATTTACCCAACAAAAATAAAGGACAAATTCAAATAATGCTGATAAGCTTCAGACAGAAGTACTTTAATGTTGAACGTGTTAGTAATAAGTGTGTTGTTTGGTGGTAAATCATAAAAAAGAGAGACAACTGCTCAGCCAGCGACAGTAAGACCTGCTGTCCATGTCCACTGTCACCAAGTGCCAATGCGGTTCTGCTCAGTGCGTTAGCCTAGCTGCTACAACTTACACTATACCAACAGTACAGACATGGGAAAAGAAACCTATTCCCGAAGAATGGAAAAACAGACATGTATATAGTGAAGGTGCCCAAGAAAGAAGAGTTAGGAAAAGTGCTACAACTAAAGAGGGACCCCTCTGTTTGCATTACCACTAGTACCAGCATGGTCTTCAATAAGAATTTTTTTCAGATAATCGGTGATCTTTTACATCATTATTAAAACTTTAATCAGTGGTGTGGACCAGAGCTGTATTAAGCATTACCAAGAGACATCTTAGTCCTCAAACAAATACTTCTTTCTTTTTCAATTTCATTATGAGATATTAAGAGAAAGCGACGATTGCTCACAAATGTTTTAAAATGCCGGAAATTTATCAAATTTTAACAGATATTCTGAGGTTTGCTGCAACTTTTGGTTTCACCTAAATCTATGTATTTGTCAATGGATGAGAGACGTAATAACCATTCTACCCATGTTGTTTATGCTATATTATTAAAAGTTTCTCCTTTTCTTTCCCCTCCCATTTCTTCAACAGCACAACAATTTACAATTGAGAGAGATAGCAGCATTGGAGGCATCTCTATTCAAGCAACAAACTAAGCAAGACTCTGTATTCATAAAACATAGGTATTGACTGTATTCATTAAATATAGGTATTAACTGTATTCATAAAACATAGGTATTAACTGTATTCATAAAACATAGGTATTCACTGTATTCATAAAACATAGGTATTCACTGTATTCATAAAACATAGATATTAACAGTATTCATTAAACATAGGTATTAACTGTATTCATAAAACATAAGTATTCACTGAAATCATAAAACATGGGTATTAAGTGTATTCATAAAACATAAGTATTGATTGTATTCATAAAACATACGCAGCGACTGTATTCCTAAAACATAGGTATTAACTGTATTCATAAAACATGGGTATTAACTCTGTTCAGAAAACACAGGTATTAACTGTGTTTATAAAACATAGGTAATAACTGTATTCATAAAACATAAGTATTAACTGTATTCATAAAACATAGATATTAACTGTATTCGTAAAACATAGGTATTAACTATATTCATAAAACATAGGTATTCACTGTATTCATAAGACATAGGTATTAGCTGTATTCATAAAACATAGGTATTAACTGTATTCATAAAACATAGGTATTGACTGTATTCATTAAACATAGGTATTAACTGTATTCATAAAACATACATATTAACTGTATTCATAAAACATAGGTATTAACTGTGTTCATAAAATATAGGTATTAACTATATTCATAAAACATAGGTATTAACTGTATTCAGAAAAACACAGGTATTAACTGTGTTCATAAAACATCGGTATTAACTATATTCATAACACATAGGTATTAACTGTATTCATAAAACATAAGTATTAACTGTATTCATAAAACATAGGTATTAACTATATTCATAAAACATAGGTATTAACTGTATTCATAAAACATAGGTATTAACTATGTATTCATAAAACATAGGTATTAACCGTATTCATAAAACATAAGTATTGACTGTATTCATGAAACAGAGGTATTGACTGTATTCATTAAACACAGGTATGAAATGTATTCATAAAACATACATATTAACTGTATTCATAAAACATAGGTATTAAGTGTATTCATAAAACATAAGTATTCACTGAATTCATAAAACATAGGTATTAACTGTATTCATAAAACATAAGTATTGACTGTATTCATAAAACATAGGTATTAACCGTATTCATAAAACATAAGTATTGACTGTATTCATGAAACAGAGGTATTGACTGTATTCATTAAACACAGGTATTAAATGTATTCATAAAACATACATATTAACTGTATTCATTAAACATAGGTATTAAGTGTATTCATAAAACATAAGTATTCACTGAATTCATAAAACATAGGTATTAACTGTATTCATAAAACATAAGTATTGACTGTATTCCTAAAACATAGCTAGCGACTGTATTCCTAAAACATAGGTATTAACTGTATTCATAAAACATAGGTATTAACTGCATTAATAAAATATAGGTATTGACTGTATTCAGAAAACACAAGTATTGACTGTATTCATAAAACATAGGTATTGACTGTATTCATTAAACATAGGTATTAACTGTATTCATAAAACATAGGTATTAACTGTATTCATAAAACATAGATATGAACTGTATTCATTAAACATAGATATTAACTGTATTCATAAAACATAAGTATTCACTGAGTTCATAAAACAAAGGTATTGACTGTATTCATAAAACATAGGTATTAACGTTATTCATAAAACATAGGTATTAACTGTATTCATAAAACATAGTTATTAACTGTATTCATAAAACAAAGTAGTGACTGTATTCATAAAACATAAGTATTCACTGAATTCATAAAACAAAGGTATTGACTGTATTCATAAAACATAGATATGAACTGTATTCATAAAACATAGGTATTAACTGTATTCATAAAACATAGGTATTAACTGTATTCATTAAACATAGGTATTAACTGTATTCACAAAATATAGGTACTAACAGATTTAATATATTGATAAATCATCTGATTATTCTCTACTTGCTTACATACTACAACTGTTGCATAAATTTTGTTTTTAGGATGTGTGAAACTTCAAAATTATAGCTGCCCTCATTACATGATGCTGCATGGAATTTTAGATTGTGATCTGACATTTTAGATACGAACATGTGTTGAAAAAAGTATACTTGCAATTAATCTTAATGAAAAGAAATTATTTGCTTGGCATGAAAAAAATGCATATTTTTCAGATCAAAGATACTAATCTTGGACATACAAATATATGAGACGGTCTTGTTTGTTGTTATGGGTTATTCACTTTTACTTTGAAACCAAGCTTTACTGTTAGACCATGTCTGCATATATATGTGAGTAAACAGACTGTCATTTGGAGCTTAAGACAACATAAGTTTTAAGAGTATCAATTTGCTTTATTTCAAATGACAATTAACATTTAACAAAACTTTAACCCCATTAAGTATTTCCTTGCACTTTTTTTATAACTTGTTCTGTAATGATTTTTCTTTCATCCCATGAACAACAGGAAAGAAGGAGACAATGATTATATGAGTGTTTTACTCAGTGAGCTGGCAGACATTGTGAGTATCCTTCAAATCTTTCACCAGACAAGAAAGCTTAGCTAGGTCTTAGTTTTCCTAGAAATAATAATGAAGTTTAGATAATTTTCTGTCCAACATGACAGGAAGTTTATTTAAAAATTCACCACATTTTCTGTGGGGAGTATTTTGGACCAGTTTTATGCTTTTACTCACAAAGGATTGGATTTTTAAAAAACAACAATTTCACGTCTTAAAACTATTTCAACTGTTTGATGTTAGATTCAAGTTTCCAAAAAAGGGGATTTTTATTTGTTTTCATTCTCACCAGACATTTAAACCAACAAAATATAAAAGCAATCGAAAATGTCGGTGAAGATAGTTTTGGATAAACAAGCTTTGTCTCTTGTTCTTCCTCCCATTTAAAGCAGACACTTGGGTTTCAAAGATACAAGGAGAAAGCTCTGTAAAGAGCATTTTCCAGTAATCCTATAGTTTAAAACACTTTACATTTGTTCTGTCCTAAGCTCAGCTATCATCAGAAATTCTATTGTTTCGTTGTTGGGCCTAGACGTTTTACCTATCTCATTATATAAGTCTAATTCCATAAGCCCTCTTAATTTGTTGATCCTAGTTAGTTGTAGTTTGTTTGTGTTTTTTAGTATTTGAATATGTTTTTCACTCAGAATGTACCCAAAATGGTAACAATTGGAGATGACAAGGAAGGAGGTCTATTTGTTGTGGCTGGTAGTGACAAACTCTTGGCGGATCTTGGAAATCAGTGAGTCAACATTGTTTTATCCTTTGATCATTGAAATAGCCTCTTTATCACATTTATTCCAAATAGTTTGAATTTGAGTTAAAATTACACAACTTTTTGACTTCCTCTGCATGTTTCATAAGCTAAGTTCCTTCAAAGCCCCTTATGGCCGATACAACCAGAGCCTTTCTTGGTTTCTATAACGGGAAGTCGAACAGGGGATAATAATCACTTCCTGGACAGGATGCTAGTCTTAGGCAGGCTTTACTCCCAAGCTAGTGCTTGCAGTACCCATTTGCACCTGGGTCAAGTGGGGAAGATGTGCATTGTCTTTCCTAAGGAACACAATGTTGGAAATAGCTTTGCTAGGATTCAAACCCGGGACATCATATTTAAAGTCTGGCAGCCCAACCACTTAGCCGCCAAGACTACCGTGTTATTCACAGAAAATATTATTGAATTTGAATATAACTAAATCTAGTTCAATCATAAGTTTTATTATAGGTTTAGTTTTGTTGTTGTTTTTTGGGTATTGGGTGAGGACGGGCAAGTATGAGGGATGGTTATTGTCTTTACGTATAGCCTCGTGATCACTGAGTCGAGTCAAGAGAAGTTGAATATTCTCAGGATGTGAAGGAATAATATGGCCTTCAACAAATGGGGGACTTGGTAGTCCAGAGGCAAAAGGTGTCCCAAAGGTTGTGGGTTCAAGCCCCGCGGACGGTTCACAAATTTTGTCGAGTTTTTTTTAGTAAAATCTACCACCCTGGTCCACGTAGGTGGATCAACTCCTAGTCCCATCGGAGACGGTCGATAAAAGGAGATCCCGTGTGCAGATCACAACACTGTGCACATTTAAGATCCTTTGGCTATTCATAAGGCAATCCGGGCAAAATTTGAAATCCTAACACCCCCCCCTACCCGAGATCCCCATAGTTGTGGATGTGGGTAAATCAAATCAAATCAAAAGCTTTCAAATGTTGAAAGTTTTGATTTCTTCAGGCTTCTCTTTTTACTTCAACTTGTTGCAATAAACTTGAAGTAATATTAACATGTCATAAAGTCTCATGGTCAAAATGTTTTGCCAACTACAGGATCTGTGATATTTTCGAGGGAAAAGGCGCCCTCAGCAAAGGTGTGTATCGCGGCAAAGCCAACAAGCTTGCGAGCCGTGTGAAGGTGGAGAAACTTCTAAGAGATTACGTTGTACAGCAAGTAACTGAGGAGTCTCAAGTAGTGAAGGAGGATTGACTTTACTATGGTGTCTTGTCTCTGCGATTGTAAAAGATATGCCTTTCGTTCTTTTTGTTTTTATCACTTGCTTTAAGTGTTGTTAAAAGCCTACAAAGAATGTGATTTGAACATATTACAAGTTTCAGCTGTCACCGTGATGATTGTTACAATTATTGGTCTTGTTCATTGAAGTTTTGTTCCTTTCAAATTGATCTACGTTTATATTATCTACTTACTACCGGTGTCTAGTAAGAAATTTTAATTAAAGCTTGAATTCCTTGAAATATTCACGACATTGAAAATGGTGCCCTTTGTGCAGTTAAATCTAGGTCTCCATTTTGTTTCCCATCAATGTGCAATTTCTCCCTCTCAATGAAATGGCCACGCGACTGAGACCAACCGGAAACAGCCATGGGACCGAGTCCGGCCATGCCACTGAGCCCTACATACACGTGCGACTTTCTAAGAATTAGATTGCTGCTGTATCTCTGTGAGAAAATATGAAGACCTACTTGCCACACATAATATGACCATGACTGAAGAAAAACACCTTACAAACGAAACAAAACAAAACAATGATGCTTTGGGTGATAATGAATGGTTACAAAAGTGACGAGTTAAACTGCTTGAAATATTGAAATGACTTTCACAAGACTAGTAAGGGATGGACAATTGTGAATTGGAAATTAGTTTGGATATTTGAGATACTGGAACAAGATTTGATGAGTTTATGTTGGCCATTGGTCCGGAATATTTTTACCTCAAGGGTGTTATGTGGGTGGTAGGTGGGCGTTGCTGGTAAGTCCTACTTCTTTCCTTCCACTCACTTTTATTTCCTCTTTCTGTTTCCTCTTAATTCACTCTGAGATTACTGAACATGATCCGGGGGAACTTAAAAACCCCCAGCAAAAACAAAGATGTTATTGAGGAAAATAGAAAGGGATGTAAAAAGAAAGAGAGAATGGTTTGATTTTGATAACGAAATGTGGCAAATATTTTCAATTTATACAAGTATTGGCTCAAGAACACACCACCTAACTCACAGTCTGGCCACCAGCATTCTTTGTCAGGAAACAGATTTCTTTTTCTGTAAAAATTGGCCCCCAGTAAAAACACATGCAGACTGGCTAATACATGTATTTATGTAACATAATTTTCAACAGAGACCCTTACTTGTCAAAGTTGTCAAGACAGATTTTTTTTTTCAAAGATTTTAAATATGAAGACATTTCAATTAAAGCAGGTGTGTAGATGATCAAGCCATGCGTCTCAGCTATAATAAATAGGTGCTGATAGCAAACCTGCCAGATGGCAAGGTGCCAAATTCATCCACTGGGGCCTAGCAAATAATGGTCATCACTGGCTTTTCTGCTTGTTTTCTTACGTGAAAATAAATATTTTTGTTGTCAATATTAAATGTGTGTCCCTTACGATTTGAGAGCGCATTAAAGAACTATTTCTTTCTTTCTTTCTTTATCAGTTCCCATTCTACCTTTCGGTGTATGGGTTCAGATGCCCGAGATGATCTTTCTCCAGGCTGCCCTATCCTGGCATTTTCTTCTGTTTCCTTCCAAAAAAGTTAAATTTCTATGCTTTAATGCCTCTTTTATATCTTCTTCACGCTTTCTCCAAGGTCTGCCTTTTGGTTTTTTACCTTGGGTTTTAGCACTGTATATTGATTTACCTATTCTATTGTCTTTCATTCTGTTAACATGCCCAAACCATCTCCATTGATTTATTTCTATATGCTATATTTATGCTATATGCTTTGGTTTGATCTCTTATTGTTGTGTTTCTGATTTTGTCTCTTTTAGTTTTTCCTACTACTCTTCTTAGATATTTCATTTCAGCTGCCTGTTTATTTTATGCAAAGTGTTAATTTGGTTTTCTCTCATCTACGTTTTTTAATGGTTTTAATGTACTTTATATGTACATGATAATTAATATATATATATATATATATATATATATATGATAAATATATATATATATATATATTGCTGTTGTTATCCCTTTACTGGCTAAACAGATGGCAAATTGAACATTTTCTGATTGAGGAAAATAAAAATTACCATATATTATATATTCTTAAGTCTTTAGATTTATATCAATGTCAACGTTCCTTTTAACTACTCAAAGCTTATAAATCATATATATTATATTATAAATGAATATCAACATGTTAAATGATATGTGAGTTGCTCAATTCTCTGTTATTATTTATCATTTTTAAATTGATTTTGGCGAAAATACAATTAAAGGGTAGAGTAGAATGAGATTTACCCTTAGGGAAGGTTTTGAGTACAAAAAGAAGAAATTAGGATACAGAATAAGTTATACTTGTACTTATGTTTGAACATAACTATGCCTCACCGGGGTACAAGGGTATAAGTCAAAGTAAGTCAAAGACATACATGTATATTACATATATATCTGTTATGTTTGGTTTGTTTCAAGGTTTTTGAAATGCTATCATAAAAGTTTAATATAGCAATAACATCTTCAACACTCCTTTTTTCCTTTTTTTTTTTGTAAGCGAATTTCAACGGATCAATATGTCAACAGGATCAGCAAATCAACACGTTCACACACAAATTCAAAAATTGCAGTTGCAGCATGCACAAAATGTTCAAAGAATTCAAATACATGTACATTGGATGTCAGTTGTCAGAGTTACTGGCTTTTAGAACACTAACGTTTCACTTTTTAGGAACTGGCATGACTTCTATTGTGTTCTTCTTCTTCTTTTTCTTTGTAATGGGACATGGGTGGTTTGAGCTCGAGAGAGCCCTTGGAATGGGACATGGGTGGTTTGAGCTCCGAGAGAGCCCTTGGAATGGGACATGGGTGGTTTGAGCTCCGATAGAGCCTTTGGAATGGGACATGGGTGGTTTGAGCTCGAGAGAGCCCTTGGAATGGGACATGGGTGGTTTGAGCTCCGAGAGAGCCCTTGGAATGGGACATGGGTGGTTTGAGCTCCGAGAGAGCCCTTGGAATGGGACATGGGTGGTTTGAGCTCGAGAGAGCCCTTGGAATGGGACATGGGTGGTTTGAGCTCCGAGAAAGCCCTTGGAATGGCGACAGTGTCACTTACAGCCTCGGCTGGCTTTGGGGTCAGTTTGTGGCTCCTGCGGCTTAATCACATAGGGAAATTCCATTGATGTCCTCCATGTACCGTAGTTAGTATTCTCTGAGTCAATTCAATCAAGCTAGTTTAGAGACGAAATTTCACCACACATACTACTAATTGAGTACAAACTATCTAGACTTATCATAATCAGATTTCATAATTCTTATGAGACATATTATATATAATCGTAATCAGATTTCATAATTCTTATGAGACATATTATATATAATCGTAATCAGATTTTGATTTAATAATTATGATCTCACTAGACTTAATTTCTGTAGGGATGGGCGATTATCATTCATTAAAACTAAACTTATTTAACTAAGCGATAAAAGAAGGCACTCAACTTTGACCGATTCATCTCAGTGTGTATCAAAGGAAATATGAAAAAAAGTACTTGTAGCTTAAAAAATGGTGAGCATCCACTGGTCTATCATCAGATACCGGTACAATAGTCATCAGTTCAGTTTCTCATTGACATTGACATGTAAAAGAAATTCTCTCTCTCTCTCTCTCTCTCTCTCTCTCTCTCTCTCTCTCTCTCTCTCTCTCTCTCTCTCTCTCTCTCTCTCTCTCTCTCTCTCTCTCTCTCTCTCTCTCTCTCTCTCTCTCTCTCTCTCTCTCTCTCTCTCTCTCTCTCTCTCTCTCTCTCTCTCTTTCTCTCTCTCTCTCTCTCTCTCTCTCTCTCTCTCTCTCTCTCTCTCTCTCTCTCTCTCTCTCTCTCTCTCTCTCTCTCTCTCTCTCTCTCTCTCTCTCTCTCTCTCTCTCTCTCTCTCTCTCTCTCTCTCTCTCTCTCTCTCTCTCTCTCTCTCTCTCTCTCTCTCTCTCTCTCTCTCTCTCTCTCTCTTTCTCTTTCTCTCGCTCTCTTTGGCTCCCTCTTGCTCTCTCTCTCTCTCTCTCTCTCTCTCTCTCTCTCTCTCTCTCTCTCTCTCTCTCTCTCTCTCTCTCTCTCTCTCTCTCTCTCTCTCTCTCTCTCTCTCTCTCTCTCTCTCTCCCTCCCTCCTCCCTCCTCTCTCTCTCTCTCTCTGTCTCTCTCTCTCTCTCTCTCTCTCTCTCTCTCTCTCTCTCTCTCTCTCTCTCTCTCTCTCTCTCTCTCTCTCTCTATCTATCTATCTATCTATCTATCTTATCTATCTCTCTCACTCACTCACTCTCTCTCTCTCTCTCTCTCTCTCTCTCTCTCTCTCTCTCTCTCTCTATATATATATATATATATATATATATATATCTATCTATATATCTATCTATCTATATATATATATATATATCTCTGTCTCCCTCTCTCTCGTTCTGTTGCTCTCTCGCTCTTCTCTCTCTCTCTCTCTCTCTCTCTCTCTCTCTCTCTCTCTCTCTCTCTCTCTCTCTCTCTCTCTCTCTCTCTCTCTCTCTCTCTCTCTCTCTCTCTCTCTCTCTCTCTCTCTCTCTCTCTCTCTCTCTCTCTCTCTCTCTTTCTCTCTCTGTCTCTCCCTCTCTACATATAAAATACATGTATCCTTGAGGGCAATGTTGTAACTTGTAAGGTCAATTGAAATCACCAGAAGTTTCTTCGATTTTCTGTTTCCTTTTGGTTTTTCTTTGTTTTGGTTAGTTATTTTGTGTGTGGACATCGACATTCATGTACAAGATGTTAATATATTGTTAGAATCTTTTATAAATAGAGCTACAGCAATCTCGTACAGGGAAAAGAAGGTGGTGGTAATGGTAGGTTGTCTTATGGAAATCCATCGACATGAGGGGGACTCCGTGGTGCAGATGCATGGTGTCGGCCTCTCAACCAAAAGGTAGTGGGTTCGAGCCCTGCAGTTTTATCCCCCCCCTGGTCCAGGTAGGTGGGTCGACACCTAGTTCCACCAGAGACGGATGATAAAAAGGAGGTCCCGTGTGCAGATCACAACACTATGTGCACGTTAAAGATAATGTGGCTGTACACAGGGCAATCCAGGCAAAATTAAAAATCCTACTATAACTATAACCCCCGAGATCACCTTAGTTGTGGATGTGGGTAAATCAAATCAAATAAAAATTAAAAAAACCATCGACATGAAATGACAGCAGATTGTAGCATTTTGCTCATGCGATATTACAAATGTATTACTATTACCCGTACACTGAAAGGTAGAATGGGAACTGGTATAAGAAAGGTTTACTATTACTCATGTTTACGATACTGTTATTGAAATCTACTGCAAGAAAAAAAACACCAAAGAAAACCCCATATAAAGATAAAAGATAAATAGATCAGATGACTAAATAAATGAATAAATAAAACAATTAAAACTAAAACATAAAACGCGTTAATGAATAATATAAAAGAATGTAGAACAAACTGGAGGAAGTGAAAGTGCGAACAAATAAATAATATCGTGTGTGTGTGTGTGTGCGTGTGTGTAATCTAGTAACGCACGTTGTGGTTATGACACCCACGTGACCTTGATCGTATTTATCATAATAGTACTATTAATACTAATACAAGCAATACATATAGTTCGCTTCTCTTTAGTCTTATCTCTTTATCACTCAAATAAACATCTCAAGCAAGGTCAACAGTCAATTAAATGATAACCGTACACTACTTACACTTAGAGCAAAATTTAATCTTTTGAGAATGATAGCAGTTTTTAGAGAGCAGTTTTTAGAGATTTTAGACTTTGAAGTAATTCTTATCAGTAATGTCATGTAATAAGTTGCTGCTCTCGGCTTTGTAAAATTAAAATGCAGCAACTGGTTTAATAAAATGGTTTGTACTTTTTGAATGGTTATTTTAAACACACATACACACACACACACACACACATGTTATTCACAAACAAAAACAAAGCTCAAACGCACAGCCAGCTGATGTTGTTTCCGAGGGTGGACAGTCATTAATCATGAAAGTTCAAAATGTAATTAATATGCCAGCTGTTGAGGAAAATATTTAAGGGAACCATATTGGACAACGAAAAAAACTCAACTCAATGCTGGTACATGTATAAAGAAAGACTAATGTTGTTTTGGTTGGTTTTTTTATTATTATTAGTTTTGGTAATGTAACATCCTCTCTACTAACTGAATGTTTTCCCAAAACTTTATTATATCCTTGCATAGAGCCAACACTACTTCACATATTATTTATTTCTCCCCTTTACCGTTACGAAAATCAATGAACACACGATTTCATAGCTTTCTCTCTGTGCATATACGTACGAACGCCAGTGAAATACAACTCTATAAATCATAGATTTCTCCCTTCAAGCTTACAAACACCATTGAAAACACAACGATTTACAAACACCAGTGCATACAGAACTTCATAGATTTCTCTCTTTACGGTTTACAAACACCAGTGCACACACAACTTCATAGATTTCTCTCTTTACAGTTTACAAACAACAGTGCACACACAACTTCATAGATTTCTCTCTTTACAGTTTACAAACAACAGTGCACACACAACTTCATAGATTTCTCTCTTTACAGTTTACAAACAACAGTGCACACACAACTTCATAGATTTCTCTCTTTACAGTTTACAAACAACAGTGCACACACAACTTCATAGATTTCTCTCTTTACAGTTTACAAACAACAGTGCACACACAACTTCATAGATTTCTCTCTTTACAGTTTACAAACAACAGTGCACACACAACTTCATAGATTTCTCTTTACAGTTTACAAACAACAGTACACACACAACTTCATAGATTTCTCTCTTTACAGTTTACAAACAACAGTACACACACAACTTCATAGATTTCTCTCTTTACAGTTTACAAACAACAGTGCACACACAACTTCATAGATTTCTCTCTTTACAGTTTACAAACAACAGTACACATACAACTTCATAGATTTCTCTCTTTACAGTTTACAAACAACAGTACACACACAACTTCATAGATTTCTCTCTTTACAGTTTACAAACAACAGTACACACACAACTTCATAGATTTCTCTCTTTACAGTTTACAAACAACAGTGCACACACAACTTCATAGATTTCTCTTTACAGTTTACAAACAACAGTACACACACAACTTCATAGATTTCTCTCTTTACAGTTTACAACAGTTTACAAACAACAGTACACACACAACTTCATAGATTTCTCTCTTTACAGTTTACAAACAACAGTACACACACAACTTCATAGATTTCTCTCTTTACAGTTTACAAACAACAGTGCACACACAACTTCATAGATTTCTCTCTTTACAGTTTACAAACAACAGTACACATACAACTTCATAGATTTCTCTCTTTACAGTTTACAAACAACAGTACACACACAACTTCATAGATTTCTCTTTACAGTTTACAAACAACAGTACACACACAACTTCATAGATTTCTCTCTTTACAGTTTACAACAGTTTACAAACAACAGTGCACACACAACTTCATAGATTTCTCTCTTTACAGTTTACAAACAATAGTGCACACACAACTTCATAGATTTCTCTTTACAGTTTACAAACAACAGTACACATACAACTTCATAGATTTTCTCTTTACAGTTTACAAACAACAGTACACACACAACTTCATAGATTTCTCTCTTTACAGTTTACAACAGTTTACAAACAACAGTGCACATACAACTTCATAGATTTCTCTCTTTACAGTTTACAACAGTTTACAAACAACAGTGCACACACAACTTCATAGATTTCTCTCTTTACAGTTTAAAACAGTTTACAAACAACAGTGCACATACAACTTCATAGATTTCTCTCTTTACAGTTTACAACAGTTTACAAACAACAGTACACACACAACTTCATAGATTTCTCTCTTTACAGTTTACAACAGTTTACAAACAACAGTACACACACAACTTCATAGATTTCTCTCTTTACAGTTTACAACAGTTTACAAACAACAGTACACATACAACTTCATAGATTTCTCTCTTTACAGTTTACAAACAACAGTGCACACACAACTTCATAGATTTCTCTCTTTACAGTTTACAAACAACAGTGCACACACAACTTCATAGATTCTCTCTTTACAGTTTACAAACAACAGTACACATACAACTTCATAGATTTCTCTCTTTACAGTTTACAAACAACAGTGCACATACAACTTCATAGATTTCTCTCTTTACAGTTTACAAACAACAGTGCACACACAACTTCATAGATTTCTCTCTTTACAGTTTACAAACAACAGTGCACACACAACTTCATAGATTTCTCTCTTTACAGTTTACAAACAACAGTGCACACACAACTTCATAGATTTCTCTCTTTACAGTTTACAAACAACAGTGCACATACAACTTCATAGATTTTCTCTCTTTACAGTTTACAAACAACAGTGCACACACAACTTCATAGATTTCTCTCTTTACAGTTTACAAACAACAGTGCACACACAACTTCATAGATTTCTCTCTTTACAGTTTACAAACAACAGTGCACACACAACTTCATAGATTTGTCTCTTTAGTTTACAAACAATAGTGCACACACAACTTCATAGATTTGTCTCTTTACAGTTTACAACAGTTTACAAACAACAGTACACACACAACTTCATAGATTTCTCTCTTTACAGTTTACAACAGTTTACAAACAACAGTGCATACACAACTTCATAGATTTGTCTCTTTACAGTTTACAACAGTTTACAAACAACAGTGCACACACAACTTCATAGATTTGTCTCTTTACAGTTTACAACAGTTTACAAACAACAGTGCACACACAACTTCATAGATTTCCCTCTTTAGTTTACGAAAATAGTGCATACGCAACTTGGTAAATTCTTCCCTTGTTTTGCTGTGTGGTTTCGAACATCAATGCATACACAGCTTCACGCATAATTACTCCATTTATGGTTACGAACACCAGGCATGCTATTTACCTTTCTTACACTACTTACACTTACAGCTTTTTCCAAGTGTCGTTTACCTTGACCCAAACACGTTCATTGAAGTAACTTTTCTTTCCCCCAAGGGCAAAATGTGAGATTAAGATTACCGAAATTGAAACTATTTAATCAGAGGTTATGCCATGTTATGACATCATGTCACTGTTGTGTGTGTTTGAAGATCTGGATGCAACGACCATTATCAATACCGAGTGGTCAATTCTGACATTGACATTGACAATAACAAAACACATATTTCCTTACACTAAGTTGTACCCCCGATAATTTCTTTATTGTTTACAATTTATGAACAAAAATCTATAGAAAAGCAAAGTGACACTGACACTTATCTCATCGATTTGTATAAGAAAAAAATCATTTTAAAATGTCATTGTTGAGATAATAAACTAACCCGCAATTTACGCGAAATTGCTTTTTTTGGCTCCAAGGCGCTTTGTCACATCAGTATCAGGTTTGAGTTTGAGCCTTCTTGTTGTCTCCGTGTTGGCGGTTGGTGGGGGCTACCCCATGACATGCACTGGTAGGTCCTACTTCTTTCCTTTCCATTTGTCACATCCCCCCCCCCCACCCCAAGCTGTTTCCTCTTATGAAGCTAAGCTGATTTGTCTATAATTATTTGTTATGTGTATTGTTTCACTGCACTATCTATTTACTCACCTTTGCATCTTTATATAATATATTTCCCCTAGGGTCTACACATTTGATGATTGACTTAAGTTGAATTTGTTTTTGATTTGGATGCATTGATGTATTCTTTTGTTTTTCAAACGGAAATCGTGATAACACAACTATAATTTCCTTTCTTAAAGGATTAATAAAGATGATTGCATTGAATTGAATTAATTCAACCTGACTGGAATCATGACATACATGTGTTATAATGGACACTCTAAACTCAAATGAAATAAATTAATGAGGTATCCGTTTTGTAATCAGTTATTATAATTTCTACTTCGTTACCGAACCGAGCCGTTCACCTCCCTGTTTCTCTCACAGACCTAGAATAATATTTAAATTCTAGTCTAGGTCTGTGGTTCGTCTGGTTATGCCTAAACCTGCGCCCACGACTGTGTCTCCAGCTGTTTGTCAGTTCCCTCCGCTCCCTACATTTGACATGTGTCTGTCCTCTAATACTGTAGTAATACCCATCTCTCCCTCTACCTTTTAAGTTTTTCTCTCCTTCTCTGACCTGCCTTCTCTCTCCCCTCCCCGTCTCCCTCCCTCTCTCACCTTGCCTTCTCTCTCACCTCCCCGTCTCTCTCCATCTCTCACCCTGCCTTCTCTCTCACCTCTCTGTCAATCTCCCTCTCTCACCCTGCCTTCTCTCACCTCCCTCTCTCCTCTCTCACCCTGCCTCCTCTCTCACCTCCCCGTCTCTCTCACTCTCTCATCCTGTCTTCTCTCACCTCCCCGTCTCTCTCCCTCTCTCACCCTGCCTCCTCTCTCACCCTGCCTCCTCTCTCACCCCCCGTCTCTCTCCCTCTCTCACCCTGCCTTCTCTCTCACATCTCCGTCTCTCTCTCTCTCTCTCTCTCTCTCTCTCTCTCTCTCTCTCTCTCTCTCTCTCTCTCTCTCTCTCTCTCTCTCCCTCCCCCTCTCTCTCTATCTCTCTCTCTCATTCTGTCGTGATAATCCTTAATAATGTCGCAAATACAATGTTGTACTTGTACGTTGAAAGTCCGTGGTTTGGAGTTCCATGGCCGGTATGTGAGACTTATGTGATATATTACTTAGTGGGGTTTATGTGTGTTTTTAAAACGCAATAAGAGAGGTACAGACAAATCATACCTCCACCTACATCTGGCATAGAAAGCGCACTACCAAGAGAAATAGCGAAAAACGACAAAAGGGACAACTCCATCAATAAAGACAGAACCAACGCGTGACGTTTCGGGTATGTATAACGCTTCGTCAGACAACAAACGAGAACTATCTAGAGTCTAGATCTAGATCTTAAGAAAGTAGGTTCGCTCACAGGAGATAAAGAAGATGTAGAGAGAAAGAAACAACTATCTACAGAATGAAAAGAAAGATAAAGATCAAACTATACAGAAGCCTCGTCAAATCAGCATTGACCTACAATTGAGGCACATGGACCCTTACCAAGGTTGGAGAAGAAAGACTAAACCTATTTCATAGAAAACAGCTCGAAATAAATCTCAACATTCATTATCCGGTAACATCGTAGTAACAATTTCAAATAGGTCACTCTATGAGAAGCCAGGCGAAAAACAACTCTCACTATTCAGTTGACGCCTTTTAGTTTTAGGACACATTTTAAGAAGAAAACAGGATAGCTCCGCAAATAAAGCGATGAGAGCTTACTTCATGACATCTGGAAGCAAATTTAGAGGAATACCATTGACAACACTCCCGATGGTGATTAATAATACTAAAGATATCTTTCGCCTAGCGGAGCAAATGAAATTAAAAATCTAAACGTGGGAAGACCTGAACCAATTTAAGTCAATCGCCAGAGACCGACAACAGTGGAGGATCTACATGTATCAGTATCAGCGAAAATCACAGAGAGGGCTGAGGCAGTCTTGTCCAAAGACTAGGCTGTGACACAGCCATAAGTCAGTAAGTCAATAAACACTATCCGAATCAAAAGATGCTACTATTTTCCATAGTGTACATGTCTGTGGTGTGAGTCTGCCTCTATCTAATAGTTCTCTCTTTCAATTTAGACTGTGTCCCCCCCCCCCCCTCCTACTTCTTTCCTTTCACTCTTTTACTTATCTTCCATCTTTCTGTTTCCTCTTAATTCACCATGAGATGGCCAAATGCGGTAGGCGGGGTAAATTTCAATCACGCAAACAAATCTGTCTATATTACTATTTCTGTCGATCTATCTTTTCCTTCACCACCCCCCCCCCCCCAACCCAGCTATCTATATTTCTGTCTCTAGGCTCTCTCTATATATTACTGTCTCTGTCTATCTATCTTTTCCAACCTATCTTCCCTGCTCTCTCTCTCTCTCTCTTAATTAGTTGAACGTGTATAAAAGTTTCTTATAACGGTTGCATTGATACCGTCTAGATTCCACGAAAAAGAATGTGAACTCTTTTCAAACTCGGTATTTACTGCAAACCTTTGAATATTATAATGTGTTGTTTTTTAACTTCCGTGAAATGTATGGTTTTTATGAAAGATTTTTTTCAATGAACAAATATAGCCAATATGGCTCCTTGTGACTACGGCAGAGGCTCTGAGCGGTTATTATAATCTAATTAAATCACGAGTTTTCGTGTCACTCATGTCATCACCATCAATGACCGAAATCGAAAGTAGACATCTATTAGCCTGCGGAAAAAGGTCCATGTGAAAGTAACGGGTTCTTTTCAAGGGGAGTTTGAAACGGGTTTGAGTTTGACCCATTTTTCCTTCTGCTGCGCGCGCTGTATTAGGTCATTGACCTATATACATAACTATACGAATTATAATTTGTGAGGATAAAAAATCCGACGTTAGGCCCCATCAAATACAAATTTATCCATCGATGTGGTTTACAAAATGTTTTAAAACATTCATCTCCTTAACGCTTTTACGGTGTTATGTAGTAATTATAGAACAATCTGTCGTCTGTACGAAGAATAAATAGTTTCTGTGTATGCATGTGAATATGAGGAAACACCACACAAAGAAATTTTTGCGGCCGGGGAAAATGGAGTAGAGTCACGTGACCAAATTATCTGCGAGGAGCTCCATTTCGCACCAAATCAGAATCCCTCGTTTTAAGGATGCGGCCGCTCGCTTTCTGTGAGCCTTGAGCCTTGAGCATTGTTTGCCCCTCTGTGAGTGAGAGATGCAGTCGGGTCTTGGTTGCAATGTTCAAAGGTTGCCTTTAAAACGAAGCTATACGATGATCATCCTGATTGAATAGATCCATGATTTTTTCTCATTCTCACTATCATTCAGTTGATGTTGATAATGTGGATATGTATATTTTTTTTCATTTTTCACATCATTGAAGAAAATATCTTTAATAATCTTTCTCATTTTCCCTCTATCCACCCTCCCTCCTCTTTCTCTCTATCTGATCAGTGAATCGCTGCCTGTATTGTTGAGTGATATCCTATACTTATTACTATTTTCATTCACCCTCTTTAGTCTTTGCCTTTCATTTCGTTGTTTCTCTTAATTCAACTAGATCTAATACTTTTTCGATAAAATAAAATACACAATAGAAAATTCTCTATCGCTTCAATAATCGCATATTATTATCTTAAATTCTTTGGATCCCCTAAAGTAAAAACATTTTATGTAGATTCTAATCTATATAGGGCCTGGGCTTTAAACTGATTTAAGTTCTGAGTTTTGCATAATATTTGAAAATCGTGCAATCACATTTCATTTGTCTAAAATGATTAAAAACACCAAAACAAACAAAAAATCTTATGAAACAGAATCTGCAACCTCTGATAATTATTGTGTATGCTCAATAATTGGCTTAATGAAACAAACAGGTCTGTTTGAGACCTTAGTCAACCTAGATTTGTTTTCGATTAGCCTAGGCTAGCTCTACTCTTGCCTTGGCCGCTGAGGCGACCGCCGCAAACCGATATTCCTATAATGCGCAGTCTACAGATTGATCACTTTTGAAATGCCCGTTCTTCAAGTTTTTCTTTTCAGTCAAGCGTCGTCTCTTTAGGACATTCTGTCGTGCCGTCTTATTTCTTTTTCAAAAATACCATGCCGGGTGTAAGTATTTTATTTATTTGTTGTGAATACTTAAATAGACAACATAAAGCCTGATTGGCACAATTCATAATTTGATATAAATGGTGGTTACTTGTTAGTTTTCAATGTTTCTTTCACGCAATCCTACGAACGCGTGGTTTTCCTAAGGTCATCGCCATCTTGGTTAGAATGCGCATAGAGAGAGGCAGAGAGAGAGAGAGAGAGAGGTCATTCCAAGATCGCTGCGACCTTTCAAAGACGTTTGCGGTGATATCAAGATTTTATGGCGTCCATATCTGTGAAATATTAACTGATGTTTTATATCGAAACTGCAGCCTTGGTTTTCTTATGTTGCACTGTCTCATCTCTTCTTCATATAGCCCGACTGAGCAACTAAATTCTCAATTCAATATGAGCTGCTGGCTCTACTGAATGTCAAAATGGTTTTGAGAGCCACCTCGAAACTCAATCACACCATCAATACTAACGTCTCAAAGAAAAAAACCCACATGGGACAAAGAATAACATTCATCTGCTCTATTTAGAGGAGATCTAGTTTACGTATCTGCAAGCATTAATGTGATTATAGAATAGTAGATTCTATGTTTCTAGATCTCTGTAGGTCTAGATCTCCTGTCCGAGATCTAGATCAACCCTACATAACTAGAGCTATATAGGCCTAGATCTAGACTAGAGTTAGATCTAAATATCTAGATCTAGATTCTATTAGATTCAACTTTTCATTGTTTTCTTCAGGGACTTTCCCATGTGGTGAGAGGTCAGGTTGAAATATGAAAACTAAAGTTGGAGTATGGTATAAAATAACAATCTCTGTATACTATGACCAGACTAGATCGTATCTAGATTCTAGATCTAGATCTATTGTAGGGAAAGGATATTTGAAATTTCGAAGTAGGAAGGATTGGGAGGGATTTTTAGAAGGGAACAATATGTCAGTAGCAGGTATCTAGATCTAACCTAGGATCTTTAGATCTATCTAGATTCTATTTCTAGATTGATTTAAATTTTGATAGTTGGTAGATTCGGTGACACAAGGAATGGTGGCCAAATAGACTAAATCTACATCGCCGCATTTGTTAATTAGAATGAGGGGTCTCCACCTTGAATGGCTTGATTACGAGGGATAATCACACTTTAGCACCGCAAGATTTCACCTCAAATACGATTACAAATCCAGTGTATGCTGGATACTGGGCATCGTCTTAATACCCCTCTCATGTTCCTCAATCGACAGCGTTGCTTGCGATGTCCTTTAGCACCGCTGACCATAGTAAATGAAGCGAAAAATATACTGCAGCGGTAAGTGGGAGTAATAATAGGGTGATGACTGGGGCCAGGCAAGCAGAGCTTCAAGTCATCTTCCTATTACTCCCACTTTTAGCACTGCTCATCATATGCGCAATGGTAGGAAATACACGTAATACTGATTACCTCTCCTCTCACTCATCACAAGCCTCCGTGACGGAGCCTGAAAAATAAACCACTGACAAAAATGCTCTCTCCTCACTCCTGCCATTCCACAAGGCCTACCATACATCTCTGTTCTGTGGTCCCATCTCCTCTTGGCCTAACTCCGGGAGTGAGACGTGAGAGATACAAACAACAAAAAGCCCTGCTCTTGTATTTCGAGGTCAGTTGTGAGTCGTCTCTTATTACTCCCGCTTTAGCACCTCTGCTGTGTATTTCCCAGTGTTGTGCCTATAGTCAGTGTTGCTAAAGTGGGAGTAATAATAGAAAGATGACCGTAAGCCCTGCTTGCCTGGCCCAAGTCGTCGCCCCTATTATTACTCCCACTTCTGGAAGTCGCAATGTATGTTCAATTTCATTTACTATGGTCAGTGGTGCGAAAGGGGGAGTGATAATAGGGCGACGACTGAAGAACACTCATGAGAGTCAGAGGCCCTTTATAACACGCGCTCTAGCGATCAAGGAGCATGAGAGAGTGAAGTGTCTCTGAAGGCGAGGATTTGGACAGTGTCTACTCGAGCATGAACTGGGTTTGTATTTGAAGGGAAATCTTGGCAGCGCTAAAGTGTGATTGTCCCACTTGTTGCAAGACGTTATAAACATCATTTATATCTAGACTCTAGATCTACGTCCAAATGCCTGAGTTGGTGACACTGTTTTGCCACCCGGGCACCCCATTTCATCGTAAAGGAGTGAAGTTAGCGCGCTCGGCAACCTCTTCGACAGTCCCATTTCGCTGACATGTCCTAAAAATGACTAGTCCTGTGTGCCTGTAAAGCGGAACCAGAGCTGCGCATGCTATTTTGTTAAACTTAAACAGGGTAAATAGGCTAGCAGACTCCCTGGCATTGTTTTTTTCTAGGCCAAAGGTAGAAAAAGCGAATGATTGGAGTAATTAGCGTTATTTTTACTTATTTGAAGTAGAAAGTGCTCAAATGTGTGGCCGAATAACTGTCATAAGCGAGCCGTTGACTCAAGCCTCTACCATTTTTCTTACATACATCCACTTTTGGGTCAAACAGGACATCGATTCTTAAAGATTGCGATAGATCTAGAATCTATGAGTGGTGTAGTAACGTCAAACACAGCTATAACATCAGTATGGCAGGTCAGTTCTGTTTGATGTGCCTCTTGATTGAAAGTTCTCTTTATTTCATTATGGGCAGTGTTACACCACATATCTAGAGTGGTGTAACATCAGTATGGTTACCTAAGGCCCAGAAGAATAGGTCATGTAAAGAAAGGAGTCTATTTGTGTTATGGCCTATGGTGTTGGAAGATCTAAAAATAATCTCTTGTAATAGGTATAACCCGTTTGTATAAACTGCAATTAGATTGGTTGATACCAAGGAATGTCCCAATAGTACGGTATCTCAAGTTAAGCAATGGAAAACCAATGGCTACCACTGGAAAGAACTTTATTACCTGAGTAATTTGATACCAAAATTATTTCTGTAAGACAATATTATTAAAGGAAGTTACCAATTTTTTCATGTTTAATTTTTCAAATGGGCCAAAAGACCGAATTTAACCTTCTATATCTCCTGTCAGAGGAGGCAGAGAAAATAAGAGGTAAGAGGACAATATCACTGAATGGAAGGGCCTAAAGCTAAGTGAGCTGATAAGACGGGCAGGGGACAGGAAGAAGTGGAGAAGACTTGGTTATTTGGTCATCGGTAGCGCCCCAGGCCTCTGCCAAGGGGACAGATAGAGATAGAGATCTCGCAAAAAATGATCACTCACAAAACTCATCGACTGATCAGTACCGCTACTACATCTAGTTAGAAGGTCATGCTGAGTTTCGATTGAGCTCGCGTTAAGCAAAGCTCTGTCGCAGTAACTCGCAAAGTCAAAATTTAATGACAGTTTTCTAATGCATAATGGAATGAGCTTTCTTTTGGTGGGCTTGTTTTCTCTGAGTTTCTTGCGTATGCTCTACAGAGCGTTTTAAACTTTGCAACTTTGGACATCAGGGTGAGTAATGGGTATCATTGTAAAAGCTTATTTTTAGCACAATCTGATTCGACCATTCATAGTTGATATCATTCATTGAGCTGTCGTGTAACGTGAAGAAGCGAAGGTTGTCTGGTGAGCTGGGTTTTCACTGGCTTTAGCGTTTTACCACCCTCGTTAACTAGAGTGAGCAGTTTATCCTGATTTTATAGCGAAATTCCGGTTTTCCGTTTGCCCATCCCATTTTTCTTGTAATACAACTGCTGTCTGTGCCTAGACTGCATTGTTCAGTATATTCAGCATACGGTTTTGTTTTTAATCAGCCAATAGCCAGATGTCGTGCCTATCCAGGATTCATGTTATTATGAGTAAGTCTATCGATTCTTCGCTAATATATTGTTCTCTTTGTCCATTCTTCAGAGTACTCGTGTTGTACTTGTTCGAGACTTCAAAAATCGTATGATTACATGTTTTTTAGGCCTACTGCGATCACTAGAGCCCTTAATTTCAAACTGATCAAGCAGAGGGCTTGACTGATATTCAATGACTTGTTAGATCTAGATCTAAACATCCCTAGTGTTAGGGATCTAGGTCTAGATGATCTATATCTGTACTCTCATGTAGATCTAAATCAAGTAAAGATTAAAACGTTTGAAACAATACCCCCCCCCCCGCAGCAAAATGTGATCACGTGTGTCAGAGAGAGATAAATGTCGTGTGTGTGTGTAAAAAGGAGAAATAGAGAGCATTTTCATGTCTATTTTGTGTGATTGCGAATGTGTGTTAGAGAGGAGTGAGCAACAATTTATGAAGTGAAGGCAAATGCAAGGAAGAATAGAGGTTGGACAGGTGTGTCATGCACGTATGTCTGACGAGTGGGGTGGGCACGTGTGCTTCCAGTATGTAAACAAATGAGTGGGAAAGAGGCAACTATGATGCTGATTTAGTACTAGAAATCAGGTTTTATTGGTTCGGGGTGTGGGGTGTTATAATGGGTATTTTTACTGTGAAAAGGCAGAATCAGCGTCAACAATTACTGTATTTTATTATTGAATTCTAGAAGGCGACCGGACTCTATACCTGAAATCGTTTGAGTATCCTGATTTTAGAAAACACATGGTTGGAAATGGCTTGAATAGAGCTTTCCACTGGTGTTAGCCATATTACGCTACTACTACTACATTGTATAGAAGAGAGGGGGCATGTTGAACTGGACCTAAAATTAACCAAATCTGTGACTGGAAAAACTGCGGTTTGGTCAACCTAGTCCCAAATTTACATTATAACACGGGTACATTATGGCAACATGTATGTCCATAAAGATCAAGAGAATGGAGAAGAAATGATTTTGAGTAGATTTAGATGTATTCAATATTTTATGTTGAAAAAGACAGAAAGAGAGCTAGTGAGTGAACTGATCACATGGACTATCGGGGGAAATGTCTCTTATTAGTGTGAAGCAAAACAGCTCTAGAAAAGAACATAGACTGATTTTTGGAACATGGAACTTTCATGGAAGGAAACAGAAAATGTCAGGACAGGGCAGTCTGAAGAAAGATCATTTCGGGCATCTAGACCCATACACCGGAAGGTAGAATGGGAACTGATAAAGAAAGAAGAGAATCAGATGAGGATAATCAGCACATGCTAGTCTGACACATATAGTGCTTGTACCTTTTTGCACCTGGTTTGAATGGAGAAAATGTGTGCTAAGTGTCTTCCCCGAGGAGCACAACATCGGACCTATTTTTGCTAGGATTCAAACTGATCTCTTTGTCCTGCAGCTTAACTGCAAGGCATACGCCACTTTGAATGATTTGGGTCCATAATTTGTTTTCAAAAAAGATATGAAGAGGGCAGTATAACTTTTCTGGGGAATTGTTAAATTTGAAAATTTGATGTGGAAAACTGGTCTCAGCAATAATTTTAAACTTTAAAAATATGTATTTGTAATTGCCATTTTGCTTCCTACTGATGTATGTTTTGCTGCAGTTAGGATGACATAGGTTAGTTTCCTTATAGTCATGTTTAAAAATCACCTTTTCTTCTTCAGTTTCAGCCAAGGGGCTACGCCCCAATGATGAATTACAGGGGCTCTAACAGATATGGTGGTGGGGATAGTGAACCAGACCCTAATGCAGACCAGTTCCGCAAACTCTTTATTGGTGGATTGAGCTACGAGACCGATGAAACAAGTTTGAAAGATTACTTCTCAAAATATGGTGAAATCACAGACTGCATAGTCATGCGAGACGCCAGCAGCAAACGGTAGGAACATGTACATGACTGAATTATTGTAAAACTTGAGTCGCTTTTATCTTTCAGAAATGTCAACTAGATATATCTATGACTGGTAAATGCATGGCTTCTTCATGTTATCTAGTAACTGAATGCCTGTCCATTCTTTTTGTTTGTGTTTTCATCGTGAATGGAAAAACATCCTACCATAGCTCCTGTTCCATTTCCTGCCTGCTTGACTGTCCTTGATTGATCCCCTGGAAGTGCTATCGTTTCTTTCACAACATATTATTCTGGTTACCCTTTTCATTGCGATCCCAGTAAAATATAGTATTAAGGAATTTGCAATTAATTGAATTATGTTACAAAAGAACGGGGGGGGGATTGAGGGAGGAAGCAAACATTGTTGTATTAGTGTGTAAGGGTAAGGGCTTTGACTCGTGTGTTGTAGAATACATATTTTAGCTGGTGATGTGCTCGTTTCATTTAAGTGTTTACTGAGACTAGGTTTATTATCTGAAGAACAAGTCTGTTACTTTGTGAATTGCACGAGTGCTGACTATATTTAAAAAATATTTTATTAGCTGTCAGCATATTTAGCATATTTAGTACAAATCTGTATTTACCGTGATATTATGCATGCAGCAGGATAATATCTAATAACATTTTTACCATAACCTTGGGCAATGACAAAGGCTCGAGAGATCTTTTCAGAAAGGCAAGGGATCAACTTTAAAATTGTAGTCGATAGTACAGAGTGAGATTGCTGGCTATAGTATAAATTTTGTAGGGTGCATGTGAAAAGAAAACTTAATTTTGAAGTTACATCTTTCTTCTGTTTTGTGTGTGAAAATTCTAAGAATAACCTTTGTTGCTTTTTTTCAACACAGGTCGAGAGGTTTTGGCTTCATAACATTCAAGAACAAGGATAGCATAGAGGACGTGCAGAAAGCCAGACCCACAGACTTGATTCTCGTGATGTGGAAACAAAGAGAGCCATGCCCAGAGATGTAAGATAATTACTACCCCATGATTATTTGAAGATCATAATTAACAAGAAGTGTCAATATATGTATAATCATAATATTAAACTGTTGTAAGCCAGTGATTTATAGATGTGGTAAATTATTATTATCATATGTTATGTATACTTAGTTGTATCAAGCTGATTTGAAGTCGTTAATTTAGTTCCTTAATTGTCTTAAATTCAGCTTTTCTCATAGTAACCTTAGCTCAACGTTAAGTTAGTAAATAATAAAATTTCATTGCGTCTCCAATCCCCATGTACGAGTTTCATACTATTTTGTTAACTTTACAAGATTATATTTAATTTTTAGATAGTGGTCATAGGATTGCACTCATTTTTTTGGCAATTTGCAACACAATCCATTGGTTTTGTATGTGTTTGCATAGCAGTGTCTGGACAGCTAATTAGACACAGTGACGAGGTGTAAAGTTGAGAACATGAATCTGGTAATCTAGCTTTGATGACCAGCCGCTTATACTTAAATTGTCTCGAGACACTGACTGATAAAGGTAATGATTGGTTATGACCCAGTAGCACAAGTGTCAATACAGAAGTAAAGTGGGTGATTCAATAATGTATGATTGTTATGTCGATAGGTCTTGAATTAAGTGGTCATGGTCGTGTTGGACAGGTTGTTGCTATGGAGGGAGACAAAATATAGAAACAACGCAATGGGGTCTTGCCGGTGGTCGTTAGGGCAGGATAAGGATAAAAGTAGACTTGGAGATACGTTTAGCTATTAATAATCAATGTTTTTTTATTTTCTTTTTTTACAGGACCCAAACAGCAACCAACTTAGTGTCAAAAAAATGTTTGTCGGAGGATTGAAAGATGACACAACCGAAGATATGATCCGTCAGACTTTTGTTTAATTTGGCAAAATCAATGAAGTTGAACTCATTTCAGATAAAAACTCTGGTAAAATCAAAGGATTCTGCTTTGTCACGTTTGATGATTACGATTCAGTGGACAAATGTGTCTGTAAGTATGGGATACCAAAACGTTTTTGTGATAGTTCTTGCTTTTGGGTTGGTAAAGTGATCCTTGAGTTTTTTTTTACATCCTTTACTTCTTTAAAAATTCTTGAATTCCTGATTCCTTTTTCTCATCCTGTATTCCTTGAAATAAGAAGATTGTTCACACAGCTCCAAAAGTCAATGATGTAAATTTTGATAGTGAGTTTAATGTTGAGTTTGAGAATGATAAGTTAAGATATAGAACTAGATCAAGATGAAAATTCTACTACTGACAGAAAGTGACAATCTTCATCTGAACCATCAGTCTTACAAACTGCACGTCATATAATATGGATGCATGTCATATATTAAATTAAAGAAGTTATTGCAGAAGAAAGTAGTGTATGCAAAAGAAATATTTTATTTGTTATCTTGCACCCGTAACATCCTCTGCGTGGACAGTTAGGATAAATGGCCTATATACGACAAATGACGCAATTAAGCTGTAGACAGCAATATTAATGGTCAATTAATCTTGCCAACACTGCATATCGTGGTGATAAATTCCAATGAAGCAAGAATTCCCTCGCAAAATGTACAGTTCTTAGTAGTTTTAAATATAAGAAGATAGTCTTCCTTATAGGCGTAGTCCCAAATAAAAAATATTAAAGTATTGTGTAGAGGTTACGGTCGGCAGTTTCCAGTAAATTTCTGATAATCATTGGAAATGGTTTGTCTTATTTTCAGTGAAGAAGCGCATCAGTTTGAACTCACGCAAAGTGGAACTGAAGAAAGCATTTGCCAAAGGTGAAATTGATAACCGAATGATGGGACATATGGGACCAGGTCGTATGGGAATGGGCATGGGGCCAATGCCCATGGGGCGTGGAGGTAAGTGCTGAAACCTTTGTTGACTCAATAAGTAATATAAAGACGTATGGGACCAGGTCGTATGGGAATGGGCATGGCCAATGCCCCATGGTGCTAAAACCTTTGTTAATTCAATAAGTAATATAAAGTACAGCACCATTCTGTTTCATGTTGTAGAAATATACTTGCAAGTTTTAATAACACTAAATGAGCTGAGTTTTCAAGATGACCCACCAGTTAACAAAATGCCCACCCTTATGTCAGATACCACTGTATATCACAGCAAGATTAAGAATTGGTCAAACTATCAGATAGACACCAAACTTAATGGATTCACTCACAGAGTTCAAAGGGTGGTGACATGTAATAGACAGTTCAAAGGGTGGTGTTATTAAAGCTTGCTAGTAAAGATTAATTTGTTTGGATTAATTTGATGCCCGTTGGTTTTCAGGGTATGTTTTCAAAAAGGACAAAATGGACGTGATAGGGAAATGAGGCTTTCTCTCAAAAGTTAAGCAATGGAGGTTCAAGTGACGTTAATGGGAGTTAGGTTTGTTTTTTTCCGTTTGGTTGCTCATGACATTTACATTTAGTTTCTCAATTATTTTTGGTCGCTCATGACATTTACATTTAGTTTCTCAATTATTTTTATTGAAAAGAACTCCACAGCTTGAGCTTTGATGTTTCATTTTTTATTGTCTGGAAATGTGTCATTGAAAAGTGCCTTTTCTCCATCATAAACATAAGCCATTAGGACCCACTGAAAATTGTTTTTCAATTGAGTACATCTATTCTATTCTCTTTTCAGGTCGTGGTGACTTCAGCAGTGGATTTAGTGCAAGAGATTATGATCGTGGGTTTGGTGGCTTTGGAAACCCCAACTTTGGTGGTAAGAAAACTTTGTTGTGAACTTTAAAAATTTTATTTGTAACGTTACATCAACGATGTGACACTTTTCCCCGAGTCTGACATGTTTCACTTACTGATCTTATTTCCATCAGCTTAAGTTTTAAATTGTTGTAATATTTATGGAACACTGTCCTGTCAAAAGACAAGTATAAATTTGTGTGCCATGGGTGCCGCTAGTCAGGTTCAAACCGAATTCCGTTTTGACATATTGTCCAAAAAAATCCGGTTTGCATGTTCTTACAAAGTCGAAAATCTCAGTTTCGTCGTTTACAGTATAAAAAAAATGTGAAAGGGACATGTCCACCTTTTCAGTGTATGGAACAGAGACGGAAATCTCGTCTCTAATTTCGATAGCGAGAATTGAAATAAAAACAGGTGCGCGTGTCAATAAAACCATTCCTATTTTAAGCCTACACGTACATGTTTACTGTTTACATACACATCGATCTAGAATCTAGGCCTACTACTGTTGAGTCGTACTATTTCCATTCCTTTTCTTCATTCACGTCGTCGGTTGTTTTGTGAAACTTAGATCTAGAATACGTGGATATTTTATGTGTTTAATTAATAATTTGTGCAAAATGAAGTTCTTGGAGCCCAGTGACGCTAGCTTTATCCAAGAATTGGATAAAAACCAGAAAAACAAGTGGAGATGGCAGTGGTTGGATGAGGAAAATGGAGTGACATTCCGTGTATGGTGTCGTAAGATTGATGCACCGGGATCGTGTTTGTGCATTGTTTGTAACCGGACTTCGATTTACAGTAGTGCTGAAAGAAAGCTCTGAAACCACATTCAAATGATAGTGAACGTACGAAGACTTCGAAATGTGGGCAAAAGTGTTATTCCTTGCCAGGTGATAGTGATAGGGATTCTCTGTGTGAATCTAGTGGATTAGGATTCAATCGGAAGTTGAGTGTGCAGGGCAGGGTGCAAGATGTTAAAGCTAGGGTTGGTTGCTTTCTTGCTGAGCATTGTCTGCCTTATTCTATTTCATCCAGTATTTTAGACTTGCGTAAGAAGTTAAATGAAGACAGTGAGGTATTGTCTGCCACATCTATGGCACGCACGTCTGCCACCGACACAATGACATACGGCATAGCTGAACACATGAAGGTGGAATTAAGTGAAAACTTGAAGGGACGTTTTTTCCCCTATCAATGCAGATGAAGCCACCAACAATGCAGGCGATTCAGTTTTAAATGTGTTATGCCAATATTTCAATGATGATCAAGAGAGAGTTGTTGTGGAGTTGTTAGGCTCAAGAATAGTGAATTTGGCAACTGCTGAAAACATTTTAGAGGCTGTGAAGGACGTGTTTGAGAACAGGTACAGATGTAAGTCAAGTAGTTTCCGCCACAATGGACAATTGTAATATGATGCTATGGTTGAGTGACTGTATCCCAATGAAGTCTAATATTGTGCAGAAAAAAACAGGAACCGCAAGAACAAACACTAAAATCAATAGAGCATACAGTCAGTTGAATCAAAAAAGGAAGGAAAAATCTAAACGCATGAGAAATTACATTGTACAATGTTGCGCAATTGGGAGGAATTTCAGGTTTGGCAAAATTGAAAATTTAAAGTTCAGGTTTCAGTAACCTTTGGTGTTGGCACCCATGACCCATGCCCTGCTGCTTGCATCATTTCACATCACATTTCGCACTTTACTTGTGTCATTCTGACTTCACTGCACATAGTTGATGACTGGTTTTTGGTGTTGTGTAACTGGGTAAAAATCTACATAGCTTATGACAATTAGATTGAAACATACATATTTTGAAATGAATTTGGGAGATCTGCAGTCATGGTCAATGTGTAAGATTGTATCCTTTCTGAAATTGGCATCTTAACTGCAACACATTGTTTCTATAAAGCATCTATAACTATAGCACATCATAGACCCCATGTTATTTACTGAATATGCTATCACGCAAATGTGAGAGCAAATTTTGTATTTTGATATTCACCCTCTATATAGACTATAAGTTTTAATGTTTCATCAGTCTCTGTGTAAAAATCCTTGACGGTCATTAGGGCCCATTGAAGTGGAGCATAACCCGGTTTCAATAGCATGAAGCAGAATAGGTGATAATAATTAACTCCTGGAAGTCTAATGTGGATTTTTACTCCCAAGCTAGTGCTTTTACTCATTTGTACCAGGGTAGAATGTATGTGTTCCATGGACTACATCATTGGTCCTAGCTCACGATCCCCAGTCTAACCACTTGGCCACTGACTGGCCACTGACGCCACATTTCCTGTGGGAGAAACGTAATCAAAAAGTTGATATTTCCCTGGGGTCTCATTTTTGCAAAACCTAACATGATTTTAAATAAAAAAAATTATTTCACACTGGTGTGTCACTGTCTTTTGCATCAAGCTCTTTGATTTGTTCGTTTAGTCCTTCCAACAAATGATGCTGACCATAGAGCATTGACATTTATTGACAAATACAGATTGCCAAATTGGTTGATATTACAGGCCTTTATTGTACCAGTGCCACTTGAAATGCATTTCTGTCCGATGCAATTGCGGGGCTTCTTGTTTTGGTTTTATCAGATACAACTGGCCAATCTTGCATAGATTGTGTTTCCTGAGTTTTATTCCTCACACTGTCCCATTCTGATAGTGAATATTTTTGTGCAAAAGGCATAACATAAAGTTTGATGCCCTTCTTTATGATTTATTATATTGTTTGCTTCTCATGAAAAGTTATGTCTGTCGGACTTACGTGTTTAGACAGTTTCACTCATGATGTGTTCATGCTATTGTTATAATTAACTAAATATCTGGCCTTCGTTACATTTTAAAATTATTTTTCAGGTGGTTATCAGAATTATGGAGGTCCTGGCAATTTCGGTTGGCAAGGGGTTACAATGACTTTGGTGGCTACAGCAACCATGGAAGTGGACGGGGTATGAAGTATGACATCAAAAGTAAATAGATTTCTTCATTTTCATTCCATCTTTTACTTTATTTGGGGGGGGGAAACAAACTTTAGTGTGACCCATTAGAAAAAAATGTGTCATGTTTTTCCTCATAAACTAACAATTATGTTTTCCAGAAATCCCTTCCTTGTAAACAAACAATGAACATATGTCCGGTTTGTGTCATTGTAAATTGTTTTTGGAAAAATTTATATAATGAAAGATGTTTGTATATGTAGTAATGCACAAAAACAAAACAACCCAATGATATTATCCAGAAATTCCCTCCTTTAGGGGTTATACTGTTTTAAGGGCATAATTTTAATGAATCATTCGTTTAATTGTTTTCATTTTGCTTTAAACAAACACACACACAATCACTGAGGACCAGTTTCCCCCGTCAGCAATCTCAGTGGTGGAAATGAGGGGTTACCTTAACCTGTAGGCTGACATGGTCTTGTTTGGTTGCATGATATACACAAAATTTACCATAAAAGACTTCTTCTATAACAAATTTTCCCTTGATGATTTTAAGAATCCATCCAACCCTTTCTTTTTGTAGGTTACGGAGGCAATAACTATGGGGGAGGCAACAACTATGGAGGTCCATTCCACAGGAGGTGATGTGCGATGCTCATCAAAATTTTTCTCAGGTATGTCCTATTCACCAATGTCTGTCAATGTTCACATATGTTTATTTACGCTGAAATTAGGTTAAATGCGGGGAAATCTGTTTCATTATGTCAGCTTATAGTGCTCAAATGGCCAAATCTCTTACTTTTTGCTTTCAAATTTGGTCTAAAAGTATTGCAAGACATTGAATATACTCAGATTTATTGGCTTACTGTGAACAGTCCGTCTCGAGAAAATAGCACTCTTAGAGGAATTTGTGAAGTTTCTATATATAAAAAGTTTGATTACAACAAAGAATGAATTATGTAAAAGCTACCGGGTATCGTTTAAACACGGTCAATTATGAAAAGAATTAAAGGAAGTGTAGTATGAATTGATTCTAACATCAATTATGTATCAGATGTTCCATATACATTCTGATAGTGACATACAATAAACGCTATCTTCATTGTTTTGAAAATTGCAAATGCTGCTTTTTGTGTAACATTTCAAATACTCTTAGTGTCAATGTTTTGTTTGAGATACTAAAGAGAATTTTTTATTTGGGTCTTGAGTATCTACTGACATATAAAACAATTCAGTCGAGTTCAATCAAGTAGTGTTTGTGTAATGATTTTGTCTGATAGTGAAAGTCCAAACACATCTCCCTTTCCTTTATCTGCCATATCTTTAAATGGACGTATTAATTTTGATATGTATCACGGTTTTAGTGTGTTTGAGGCAATGACACTGTATAGTGTGTAGATATTCTGTCTATGATGCATTTTAAAGTTTGTAAAGGATTAAGATCTATTGAACTGTCTTTCATATATTATATACATGATATATATATATATTTTTCATCACAGGCAGGTTCATAGGCATCATGGTCCAGAAGGCGGGCAGGCAGGAAAGCATTGTGGGGTCCTATTTGTTTCTAGTCATGGAACAAGATTGGCTTGGCACCACTTGGCGCGAACGTTTATCCGGAAATGAGGGTGGAGTCCTCGTATCTCCCATACCAGGCGTGAACCACTGAACTACAAGAATGGCACTGAAGGCATCAATATTTGACAGCACGAGTTGTCTGATCCTTGGGAGTTGTTATCAAGTGTGAGCTAAGTCGGAAGCTCCTCAGGCAGCTATGCGGTGGTTTCAAACTCTCCATCTTCTCACTGGACTGGGACTTGTCTAGGACATGCTTACATGTGCTGTGCTCATGGGCAGCAGGATTTTAAAACTGCAACGGGGTCATTGCAAAGGCAATCATTCATTGAAAATCATGTCTTGGTATTTTTGTAATGGGAATAAGATCTAGATCACAGGCAGCTTTAGGGGAATGGCCACATCTAGGAATCATTTCGTGTAGGATTATCTGGCACAGATGGAAAGAAAGGGACTGGGAGGGAAGGGGGGTCATTTTCAACATCATCCCTCTTTTGAGTAGTCATCAAGTCATTTTGTTTTACATTCCATTGTTGCCCGGATTTTACAGTTTTTTGTTACGCATCAATTTGATTTCATCATCTCTTTTTTTTAATCTTGTTTTCAAGACCTTTTTTGTGTTCCCAACTGCTGTTTAAACTTTGTTTATCACGCTTTATGAAAACAACTTTATTTTATCACGCATTTATTACTCATGGTTTGCCGCTATTGCAACAGCATGTTCATCAATCATCACCTTTTTACAACGCAAAACTGCCATGAAGATTTTTAAGAATGCATTTGGGCATTATGTTTACACTGATGTGTGTCCCGACTTTCCATCTGTGCTACATATCATTGCTGCTAGGTTGTTTCTCAAGCTACTGACAAACAGAATTGACCGGGCGTATTATAATTTAATTCTATCCATGTTGAGCCACTGGGGTACAGGTGTCTTTAGTGAAATGTCACTGGACAGCTGTTCTGCAGTGACTCTCCTGCTTTCTTAATTCTAGCTTTGAGATACCTGAGCTTTCATTGATTGAGATCTATTCCTAGTCTAGCTTGCAGAGATCTCATTCCCCTTTCACCTAAAAGCCTCATCTTCCGGTCTGCCACCTTTTGTAGGGATGGAGGAAAGTGGAAAGTGATCCAATGTGTTTTTTAAGCAATTGACGAGTGTTTTGCATTTGCTGACACTTTTTTTTATCAAAGAATGTCTGTCGGACAGGATGCGTGCATGGGGTCACTGCAATGGTAGAATGAATCTTGTCTATTCAAGTTGCATCTGAATAACCAACTGCACCCCTGTAACATTGCTTGCTTTCTTCTTTTCTTCAAGTTAGGGTTTAGGTGTATTGTTAGGGTGAAGTTGCTTGAGAAAAATTCTATTGTATTTAAAACAGAATCAGGTAGAATGTAGCTGTATTCATCAGTTGTCTATTTTAGTGTCAGTGTGATGTTACTATTTTTAAATTTTATTTTTTACTCAGTAGTGACGTTTTAATGTGTGTCAACTCTGCTTTGCGGGCAGAATTTGAAATAAAAAAAAACAAAAAACTAAATTAAACCTGTATTCTGATATCTTTTTCAATTTACATTTGTTTTGTCAGTGTGTATACAATGTAGCATGATTTTCTCAAACTCTTCCAGGTTGGGTCAATGAGTTTCAGATGGTTGTGAATTTGAGAAACCAAACTCAAGCAGTACCTTGCACTTGAAACAGGCTTTGGTTTTGAATCATGAAGATGGGGAGATTAATGAATGCGTATATTATTATTGAGTCATTCTCTATCTGTAGAAAAGGTTTCAGCCAGTGCCCCCTATTGAACAAGAGAAGTGTCTGCTCACAAGATCATACTAAATGTGACATGCATGAAGTTTCAGGACATATACTCATAATAGTGTAACCACCCTTCAGTACCTGTCCATTGTGTAATGTAAAAGACGACCGGTCTTCTCTTCATAACTCCACCCACTGTACAGCACAGCCTTTGTTCCAGTGGATCGTTGGTTTGTCAATGTCATCAGTGGGCAGTGAGAATCAAAGTCAAGAGTAAGTCTCTCGGACTCCGCCCACGGCTCTTTCTTGATGTAAGTTGCATGCAATCACCCGGTGTTTTTAATTTACCAGGCACGCATCGCGATTGAGGGACAAGGTGTGCACAGTTTTATTGTTCCTGTCTTTCATTGACTAGTGTATCCATTGTGCCTTCTGATCTTGGTGGCAAGTGATGGTCAACTCACCACCTCGGTGCTAAATAGCTACACATAATGGTTTCCGAATGTCCCTATTTCTTGCATTAAATTATTACATTTTTCGTAAGTGTTGAATTTCTGATAATCTGCAGCATAGTGGATGAACTCCTTGATGAAAGTTGATGATTCCCCCTCCTCCCAAATTGGTGCCCTGACCTACTTTCGCCTAAATGCCCGTTTTTTCTGCTTCCCAATCACATTTAGGCGGTCACTACTGTATAACAATATCATTAACACTACAGTAACATAGCCGATACAGTGGGAGTCGTCATCATTATTCAACGAAGTCGTCGGGGTTGACGCTAGGTTCTCGTATGAGAATGAGACCCTTCGTTGAGAATGAAAAAATTCCCATTTCAACAGCATTCATTAGTTTTTTTTTGTTTAAAGTTTAATTTCAAAGAAAACGTCGCACTTGGTGCATGTAGAGGTAGATGCCAATTGCCATTTCGATAATCAGAATGAAGCGAGGGTATAGCTAATTACAGGTGTAAACTCTAGCTCTAGTACTACTAGTAGCACGGCATGAGAATGATATTGGTAGAAGAAAGTGACCAACAGAGACATTAATAGTAATAGTTAGTACATGTAGTAATTTAAATTAGCCTAACCCGTAAGCCTTTTTTTAACGATGTGTATTGTTAGGGTGAAGTTATGTTATAATCAGACTCCGCCCACGGTTCTTTCTTGATGTAAGTTGCAAATGCATGCAATCACCGGGCACCACGATCGAGGGACACGGTGTGAATTTTTCAGCCTAGCTGTTCATAATTAATATCACAATAATCACATTACATTACAATGTTAACAAGTCATCCATCTCGCCTCAACATAAGTAGTGTAGCGTATGTTGAGGCGAGGTGGATGACTTGTTAACATTGTAATTAATGTAATGTGATATTAATTATTAACAGCTAGGCTAAAAAATTCACACCGTGTCCTCGATCGTGATGGTGCCCGGTGATTGCATGCAACTTACGACATCAAGAAAGAACCGTGGGCGGAGTCTGATTATAACTTCACCCTAACAATACACATCGTTAAAGGCTTACGGGTAAGGCTAATTTAAATTACTAATAATAGTAATACTAGTACTACTACTACTAAAAGTACTACACTACACTACACACGGCACAGTGCAGCGTCAATCAAGATAACAGTGACACTAATGCTAATTTAAATGCTACTTGTCCTTGAACGTTTAGGCTGCTTCATGCTTCTCACTGGTACTGGTACACAATTATATATATAATGGTATAAATTACTATAAAGTATAGTATAATATTAATAATAATAACGTGTATCAAATATTATCGAGGTGCATTTTTTATTTCTAGGACTGACACTAGTGACACTGACAGTGACAGGCGTAGAGCACTGACTAGGGAAGAGGCAAAAATAGAATCATCATATTCATAATCATACATTTCACTTTCATTAAATTTCATGAAAATCAATCATAAGTTTAAGATACTTTATACATTTGTATTTGTTTTTTTTAACTCATCCTCAAAACGAGTCAAAAGGTGGTCCTTATCTTATCTTATATTTATCATGGATGGTATTTCCTGAAGTTGCTTTGACTTTGATCGTCTTTTATTTATTAAGCAGTGTATTAGTATTAGTGTATCCTGATCTCGTAAGCATTAAGTTAAGCATCACATTTAATCACAACATGGGCCTTAGAAAACAACTTTGATCCTCTTTTATGTAAGCAGTGTATCCTGATCTCGTAAGCATTAAATTAAGCTTCACAACATTCAACATGGGCCTTAGAAAACAACTTTGACCCCAATTTCAGTTTATTAAGTGTTATAATTTTTTAAAAATATAACATAACATTATATAATAACATTAACAACACTATGGATGAAGTGGGTCACAATGACATACATTTGGTCGTGACAGCGGAATGACCGCAAGATTTCAATGAATCTACAACTACAATTTATACAAAGTCCACAAAGCCTATTTTATACAGATGTATGTATACATTCTTTAACTTTTACATTTTACAATGGAGAACAAGGTTGTTTTGGGTTGACGTTACAAAATTTAAAAGTAAGTGTCCGTATGCAGACTTCCATCTCCTACTCCTGTGACTTATGTTACCCCTCTTTCAACGACACTTTCACTCCCACAGTGGTATCGTTTCACACTCACACTGGTACTAGTGGTATCGTTTCACACTCACACTGGTACTAGTGGTATCGTTTCACACTCACACTGGTACTAGTGGTATCGTTTCACTCACACTGGTACTAGTGGTATCGTTTCACACTCACACTGGTACTACTACTACTACTACTAGTAGCTGTTCCAGACTAAAAAAAAATAATTTTTCAAAAGCCTGTTTCTTTTATGTAAAACAGATAGTACTTCCCAGACCATGAATAACAGTTTTTAAATTATCAAAATCGGTTGATAAATAAAAAAGTTATGAATTTTACAATTATGTTTCCGCTTAAAAGTTTTACGCTATGATTCAAAATGTGAAATTATGCCAATTTTACGAGGCTCTAGAATCCATAAAAATGGTATGAGCTTAAATACTTTACATTTACATGCATACGTCAGCCCATACACATAGAAAAGCAAAAAACAAGCAATGAGACTGTTATCTTTCACATATTTATTGTGACACAGCACCAAAATAGAGAAAAAATACATTGTGCGACACATGATTTTGGTCAAAATTGTCAAAAAATGGCATTTTTGGGAGTACATAAACATGCCATAAATCATAGAAAGACCATATAATTTCCCTTTGAATGCAGATATGGTGCCAGACAGTTAGCCCAATTTTTTTCAGAGACATAGAAGAAATATTTTCTGAATTATTATACCACCAAACCGGGCAAAAAGCATAATTTGGGCTCGGGAAGATATTTACAAAAATCAGGTTTTTCATCATAAAAACCTTAAATTAAAGTTAAATGGTAAGATACATCAATGAAATTTTGCATATTTATGCTTTGAGAGTCAAGACATACAATTCTGGTGTTTTAATTATGATAGGAACTAAATAAACAAAGTTGTGGGCAAAAATTAATAATTTACGCGCGGGGAAAATATTTTGGCAAAAATCGGGGTTTTCATCATTAAAATCTTAAATGGTAAGATACATCAATGAAACTTTGCATACTTATGCTTTGAGAGGTCAAGAAATACATTTATGGTGTTATAATTATGATAGGAACTAAATCAACAGAGTTGTGGGCAAAAAATAGTAATTTACGCTTGGGAAAATATTTTGACAAAAATCAGGTTTTTCATCATAAAAATCTTAAACGCAAAGATACATCAATGAAACTTTGCATACTTATACTTATGCTTTGAGGGTCAAGAAATACAATTTTGTGGGTTTAATCATAATAGGAACTAAATATACAGAGTTGCGGGCAAAAAATTAATAACTACGCTCGTGAAAATATTTTGGCAAAAATCAGGTTTTTCATTATAAAAATGTTAAATGGTAAGATAAATCAATGAAACTTTGCCTACTTAGTACTTGTGTCTCTAAAAAAAGAAAACTTTAAATAATAATTATAAGAGTAAGAGAACTTTTTATTAATAGGTCAACTGTTTGTCGCCTGCCTTATCTTTGTGTTGTGAAACTCAGCTGAAACCTGTGAGATCAGTTGTTGCAGTTGCAGACGATATGGCAGCTTTGGGTATGGTATATCCCAGGGACGACGGCTCATAGTACTAGTGGTATCGTTTCACACTCACACTGGTACTAGTGGTATCGTTTCACACTCACACTGGTACTAGTGGTATCGTTTCACACTCACACTGGTACTAGTGGTATCGTGTCACACTGGTACTAGTGGCATCGTTTAACACTCACACTGGTACTAGTGGTATCGTTTCACACTCACACTGGTACTAGTGGTATCGTTTCACACTCACACTAGTCACACTGGTACTAGTGGTATCGTTTCACACTCACACTAGTCACACTGGTACTAGTGGTATCGTTTCACACTCACACTGGTACTAGTGGTATCGTTTCACACTCATTCATACTGGTACTAGTGGTATCGTTTCACACTCACACTAGTCACACTGGTACTAGTGGTATCGTTTCACACTCACACTGGTACTAGTGGTATCGTTTCACACTCACACTGGTACTACTACTACTACTAGTGGTACCGTTTCCTATAGGTCTATGCTTTATTTAACTTGAATGGAAAAAATAACAATAAGGTTGTAATGGATTGACTTTGTGTCCGTATGCAGAATTCCATCCCTTACTCATCATAGTCACAGTCACAGTCCTATGTGGCTCTTATCTTACCCCTCGTTCAACAACGCTCTCACTCTCACTCTCACTACATGTAGTCTCACACTAGTACTGGTACCGTTTCCTCTTTCTCTCCACCCCACCCCTTTACTGTCAACATTACAATGTCACCATGGCATCCAAATGAAGTAGAAGTGAAACTTGTGCCATTCCCTCATCGTCAACACAGGCAAGCATACAAATAAAATCTTTTTCATTAATGATTAATGAGTGAAAGTGAAAGCCCTCCAGTCCATTTCTATAAATTGTTGACTTATGTAGAGAATCAACCACATGGTCATTTTTTGTGAGTTAAAATAAAATGTACCTTTTTGAGGCTCTTGGGCGTTGTGGATGACGGTGAGTGAGTGACACTAGTGTGAGACTGAGACAGACAGTCAACAAGCTCGTCTCCCAATCAAAGAAACCTCATCTCGTCTACAGCTGGAATCGTAAACAGTTCTAGTTCTAGTTCTTCTAGTTCTAGCCATAGTAAAGTACTTCTACTTCTACCATCTTTGTGATGGTGATACATGTACTTGTACACGTTTTGCTATCGCTTGTGTGATAAAGAAGTGTGGAACACTTGGAAGTTGGATGTCAATGTCATTATTTATTGTCATTGTCATTGTCATGAAATGAGTTCGTTGGGAAATTTAAAAAAGTAACATAAACTAGCCACGAAAAAAAAATCACGGCTGTATGATTGATACCAAATTATCACAATTGATATTATGGATCGATCAAATCCGGCAATTTATGATTTTGACCATAATATTTAATAATGTAACACAATTTAAAAATGTAATGGTAAGAAGATGAAAAACGATTGGCCACGGAGTGCATGACGTCCCAAGTGCATCCTTGAAATATAAATGGGGGGGTGGGGACTCGATAGCCCAGAGGCAAGGTGTCGCCCTCTCAACCAAACGGTAGTGGGTTCGACTTGAACCCTGTCCCAACGGTTGAGAAATTTTATCGAGTTTTTTTCGAGCAACATACCCCCCCCCCCCTTTCCCCCCCCCCCCGCCCCCCCCCTGGTCCAGGTAGTTGCATTTAAACCTAGGCCTATGCTTTAACTAACCGGACGGTAAAAATGAGATCCCGTGTGCAGATCACAACGCTGAGCACGTCAAAGATCCCTGGCTGTTGACACTATACAAGGCAGTCTGTGCAGAATCAAAAATCCTATAACCCCCCCCCCCCCGAGATCATCTTAGTTGTGGATAAATCAAATCAAATAAATGGCTGAAAAAAGTATCTTTCGTTTATTTTATTAAACTCACTCCACTCCCCTTGTCCATAATAAAACATTTTAAAGCCCCTTATAAATATATTATAATTACAACAACAATGAAACAGCAGAGAAGCACCCACACATGCTTTAGTCACAGTCACAGTGTGAAGTGTGGAGGGGCAATGGCCAACGTAACAAGTAACAACACTAACATTAGTAACAACAAACACACCTTCATTACAGTGAAACGGGAACAAAAATTATCCAATTTCTTTGCTTGTTCAATCACCATAAATTTTCCAATTGTTTCTCCCACTCCCAGTCAGTTTCAACCATTTATTTAGTATGGGTGCCCAAAAACCATCCTTGCTAATCAATGTTCATAAAAAATTGTTACAACAATTCAAAGTCTTTGACTTTTGAGTGAGTTAGCCTACCGTTTTGAAAGGAAGAGTCACCATGAAAAGAATGTCCCTACACTGACACTGACGACATTGTGACATTGACAATGACAAAGTGACAGCACTGGACTTGTTTTTTGTAGAGTAATTTGCAATGTCACATTGTCATCAAGGACATGCTGCATCATGATTCTAGTTGTTTCTCCTTCTGGTACAATGTACAATGTATAAACTATTCATGAAGAAGTATAAAAAACTTTCCTCGCTAGGGTAACATATTTTAATTTCACAATACATATATGTAATTAAAGAGCGGTCCCAGAATTCCATTTTGAACATGTACTATTACTTATACTAGTATACTAATAACACACAGTCATCAGATACATACACAGATCTGGCCTTACTTTAACGTAAGTTATTTTGTTTAGCCATCCATCTGATTACTACATGTACATGTAATTGTAACTTAACAAAAACAATTCTTTCCAAAGATAAAACTATTTGAAGTACATGTATTAGGAAAATACTCAAGGTTATGAACACATTTTGAAAGGATTTTTACAGAATTTTAAATTGGACTAATTGGACTGGACATAAAATTCAACCCACCTTATTATAACCACTAGCAGTAGTTTAATAATGAATGATAATGATATAATAGTAATACATGTACATTGCAGTACAGCATACTACAATACTGGTAATTATTAATAGTATTATTAATATTATTATAAGCACAATAGGTGTTGTACTCTTATTTACTAATTACATGTGTATGATGAATTAGTATGATGTGACGGATAGTGAGATGAAATAATATTGAAGTAAGCCCTGTTGTAGTTGTAGTTGTATGAACAAAGCGTGAAAATTTCCCCGTTTGTTCCTATCAATTTAACTTATGTATAGGTGTAATTGGCATAGTGTACTGGGTTGGAATATGTCGTTGTGTTTTTCCTGCCGCTTCCGGTTGCCATGGATTTTGCACCCAAATTTCACCATGTTAAATATCGATAGTCTTTTCAGTTTTCAACAAATTTCTTTCAAACTTAGCACATGCCTTATTTGATACAATATCTACATATGATTAGATTAGGTTTTTGTTTCATTTATAAGTTTTGATTGTATGAATTTTTTTAAATAGCATATGAGAACAACCAAAAATATACAAAAATACTGTACAAAAAATTCAATTTTTCCAAAAACTATAATATATGTACATATTAAAAAAAAAACTTCTGATCATTTTCTTTCCCCCCCCCCCCCACTCATCATGCATGCCAAATTTCATGAAGATACGCTGAGAAGTAAAAAAAGTAGATAGGAAATAATGAACAAAAAAGGACATTTTGAAAAAATCGTATTTTTCTCTTATTTTCTGTTATTTGAATACATTTTTTCTCCCATAAACCTAAGAAAAGAGTGTGACAATACTTTGAAACGTCATAAAACTTTGAGACGCTCTCAACTACTTCTTATTGACACTGTTTCAAGTGCATCAGCACCTTTTACTCATTTTGAGATGGTGCCTTTTGATAAAAGGTGCATGGAATATGTTCCGTATTTTCCGGACGATCTAAGGCAATATTCATAATAGGTCCTCAAATAAGTTTGTTTTGGATAGAAGTACTTTAGGTAATATTTCTAGCTTTTATTGTATAATAGCTGTGTTGAAAGATAGGCCTGTATCGTTTCTAAACAATTCGGATAAATTCAAAGAATCAATACTGAGCTTCTTTTATTATATCATTATGACGGGAATAAGCTGCTATATCCACTAGTATGATAGACTAAATTTGTCCCATTTTCGGCAAAAATGGCATTCCCAGAACCTCCCCCCCTCCCCCCTTAAGACCCCGCTAGTTAGTACATCCCGATCCGACTTAGAACTCGGTCTGATCTTGAGCTGACAAAATGAAAAGGAACCCCCCCCTCCCCTCCCCCAACCACGCGCAATTGTCAATTTAATGCTAATAATTGGTCCGAAAACTAGTACATGAACCAGTGGGTGTTATAAGCACGTCACACGGGTGTGCCAGACGCCGACTGACACCGACAGACACGAGGAAAGCTCACCACTCACCGTGGTGACCTGTCACGTCAGTGACTGTGACTGTGACCATGCCTTAGCGCCTTGGGCACAACAGACGATCGAAGATTTCGTAGCTGTCACATGCCAAGATGTGGAGGCAAGGCAATAAGTAATAAGCGACTGGCATTGCAACACCAAAGACAAGTGGCGGGGTAAGGACAACCCTCTTATTGTTGTGAGTTTTCTCAAGCCGTCTTGCATTTGTGATCATTCAACTTTCCTCTTTTCTGATTAGCTGAAAACGGAATGACCAATCACATAGTGTTTTCAGCATGTATGGAAGTGATTGCACAAATTACTACATCGTTTTGTCATAGTCATTTGCTCAGCTCGCTGGAGGCTAGATCTATCTACCTGTAAAGGACTGCATACTTTTCAAAACATCATTCAAAGCACATCTTCAGTCCATCAAAATGCGATAAAACTGCTTATCTATTGGGGTGTTTTCAACATTTTAAGGTCATGGGGAATAGCCAAAACATAATACATGTATATAAATAATGAAGCAAAAATACAAGGCATGTCGGAGTTCACGTAAGAACCTGGTCTGCCTAAGAACCCGCTGTGTCTGTCTCCCGAAGATCGAGCTCTTTGGCAGACACCACAGAGCTGTATCTGGTTGTATGTTTTCCAACATCAAAATAGACCCTTCCATAAATACGATTGTCTTTCGTTATGTTATACATAGGGTTGTTGTGTTGCCAATTAGTGTAGTTCATACGTAACGGCATTGAAGGTCTGAGTTTTGTTTGAGTTGTATTTAAATTCCTTTTGTTTTTAAAATTTGATATTACCCACGTCCACAAATATGGTGATCTCGAGGTTTTCGGTAGGGTTTTTAATTTTCCCCAGACTGCCCTGTAAACAACCAAGGGTTCTTTACTTTAATGTGCGCAGAGTGTTGTGATCTGTACACGGGACCTCCTTTTTATCATCCATCTCCGATGGGACAAGGGTGTCGATCCACCTACTTTGACCAGGGGGGGGGGATAGATTTGCTCGAAAACAACTCGAGAAAATTATTCAACTGTTGGCGGGGCTCGATGGCTGAGAAGCCGATATCTTGCATCTGAACTACCGAGTACCCCCCTCCCTTCCTTCCCCAGTTACACTTACACCACAGTACACACAGTACAGTCAGCGAACACTTTAAAAAGTCATCTGGAATAATAATAATAACAATAATAATAATAATAATAATAATAATAATAATAATAATAATTATAATAATAATAATAATAATAATAATAATAATAATAATAATAATAATAATAATAATAATAATAATAATAATAATAATAATAATAATAATAATAATAATAATAATAATAATAATAATACCTTTATTCATCCAAAGAAGGAAATTACATTCTGTTCCTCATAAGTAAGTTTAGAAATCATAATACATAGATCTATTCATTATTAAAAATGCTAAACATTAATGCAGTAATATAATAAAAGTATTAGTATGACAAATACATCACAGAAATGCGTAAGATATACAACATCACTCGAGCCCTCCGACAGCCCCCACCCCCCCCCCCCCACACACACACACAACCGACCCCCTCACACACGTGCTTGGTCAAAGCTCATTCGTCCATGCCTGTCCCCCCCACGTCCATTTGTTACGATAAATACATTACAGAGATGCGTAGGATATACAACCATATTCTATCCCCGCCCATCACACAACACTACCCAACCAACCCCTACGCACATGCACGCATTCGATCAAAGCTCATTTGTCCATTTCCTCCCCCCCCTCCAATCCATTTGTTTTGATGAATAAATCACAGAAATGCGTAGGATACACAACCCCCCTTTCGACCCCCCCCCTTCCCCACACACATACAATACATAGAAATTGACCCCCATACACACGCCTTCGGACAAAGCTCATTCATCCATGCCTAGCCCCACCTCCATTTGTGTTGATAAATACATCACAGAAATGCGTAGGTCCTCATCCCCCCCTACCCACACACACACATACTACGTCCCAACCAACCCCACAAACACGCCCTCGGTCAAAGCTCATATATCTACGTCCAACCCCCCACGTCCATTTGTTTTGTTAAAAATCGTGACCGCTGACGGAATGAATGATTTCAGGTATCTGTTTGTGTTGGCCACTGGGACTCTGAACCTACCACTTTTAATTATTTTTAGACAGTCTACACGAAATGGATGAGTTTCGTCATCAGTGATGTCAGTCAGGTTTTTGGTTATACGTCGTTCATAAACTGTGTCAAATGAGTCCTGTGTATTCCCAATCAGCCCACCTGCCTTTCTGATCACCCCGTCAAGTCTCCTCCTATCAAATGTAGTTATGTTCCCACCCCAACTGGGAAGCCTCAAGGTCAACCCCGAACACATAACTGACGAATAGAACATTTGTAATAGGTGTGTATTGACATAAAAAGATCTCAGTTTTCTCATGCAATAAAGCCGTGTGTTCGCTTTTTTCATGATGTTGTCTTTGTTCTCGGTCCAATTCAAAGTGTTATCAATTATTATTCCTAAATACTTGTAGTTCTGTACTCGCTCAATTTTTACCCCTTTTATGGTGACTGGGAGGATTCAATTTTATTTTTCCGGAAATCAATTATCATTTTTTCAGTTTTTGAAATATTTAATTTAATGTAGTTTTGGTCGCATCAGCTCACAAAATTGTCTACTTCACTCAAATAGTTGTTGTCATTGTCATTAATTATAAGTCCGATTTCCACAGTATCGTCCGCGTATTTTCTTTGATGACATCGTCATGTTTGTATCTACAGTCTGCGGTGTACAGGGAGAAGAGAAATGGGGATATTACTGTGCCCTGGGGAGCACCAGTATTAGTATATAATGTGTCAGAAGTTAGGTCAACGAAAGGTTTGGTTTGATTTTCTAAGAGAAAGGGGAAGATGAACGCCACATTTTGACAAATTGTGGGCGGTTGCCGAGGTAATCTAAAATCTAAAGTACAGTGTTAGTATTGACATTCATTTAAAGGAATTTTTAGCGAGTATGTGTGGTTGGATGGTGTTCAATGCACTAGAAAAATCGTAAAACATAATTCGGATAGAACCGCCTTTTTCTATCTCAAGATGTGAGTAAATAGAATTTAATGCATGTACCAAAACATCGTCAACAGATCTATGTTTCCTATATGCAAACTTCAAAGGATCGATAAAATTGTCAACCAAAATTTGTAATGTGCAAAGAATTACTTTTTCAAATATTTTCATAGGATATGCCGTTAATGCTATGGGGCGGAGGCCGAGTGTCTCCACAAGGTGTGATGAGTTAGTGAGTCATGAGTGGTTGTCAGAGATGTGTTTTATTGCCACACCACATCACACCACATCATACCACACCACATTCACCGTTTTATTTGCTAGGAACCACTCTCAACTTAAAAAGAGAAAAAAAAGTTGTTCTTATTTTCCGACTAGAGTTGCGAAGAATGTAAGCGTAAGTGTAAGTTTAAGTGCAAGACCAACACACACCACAGTGTCTACGTTTAAAAAATAATTTGGTCATTGATCACACATGGTTCAATAATGGGATGCAGTCCGATTTTAATACATATACAATGTATCAAGTCTCCCAAGATCACAAGGGGAAGTCGGTGAGACTGTGTGGGAAGCCATGAAGCCATGAAGCCACGCCCTTGGCAGCCGTACAACCTTTTTTTTCAAAATTAAGCTCAACATTGTAAATCCTTCGCACCCTGGGGGGGGGGAGAGGAGACTCGGGTGGTCAAGAGGCAAGATGTCGGCCCCTCAACCAAAAGGTAATGGGTTCGAGCCTCGCCAGCGGTTGAAAACATTTTCTCGAGTTTTTTCGAGTAAAATTTACCTCCATTTGGTCGAGGTAGGTGGATGGGCACCTAGTCCCATCGGAGACGGACGATAAAAGGGGTCCCGTGTGCAGATCGAAACAGTCTGTGCACGTTGAAGATCCCTTAAGCCGGCCATCCACGACACAGGTTTCCCTTGAGGCTTGGCCTTTCCGTGGCCTGAATGCGGCCTCAACTGGCCTGAATGCGGCCTGTTCAGGCCAAAATTCCAACCCTCAAGGCCCCCTCACGCCGGCCTCTTGAATTCTGTCGGCGATAGATATTTTATGCCAAGCCTTTAGGCCAAAGTACTGGGAGAAAATAATTTGGATAAATAAAAGTTAATAAAATTGAACTTAGACTTCAGATTCGTAATCAGCGTTGAATTTTAATGCGGGAAAATACCAAATACGTATATATTATTATAATTTGTTTGGTTTTTGAAAACATAAAAAAGAGACTGAATCTCTCTCTCTCTCTCTCTCTCTCTCTCTCTCTCTCTCTCTCTCTCTCTCTCTCTCTCTCTCTCTCTCTCTCTCTCTCTCTCTCTCTCTCTCTTCTCCCTCCCCCCACACACAGTGGTTAACTTTTATTACAAACTTAAAATATAAAGTGAATTATTCTTGCCGTAGACAACTGGTAGAAAGGTGGGAGGAAACCTATGCAGCGCGTCATGAGTTCTAGGAAAAGCACAATCGAAACTGAACAAGTCAATGTAGGGACGTGTTTGTATGCTAGTACAACCTATGCAGCGTGTCATGAGTTCTCGATCGAAACTGAACAAGTCAATGTAGGGACGTGTTTGTATGCTAGTACAACCTATGCAGCGTGTCATGAGTTCTAGGAAAAAAACACGATCGAAACTGAACAAGTCAATGTAGGGACGTGTTTGTATGCTAGTCAGTTATTACTCATCCAAGGCCTAGGCTAGTTGAAGATAGCAAGCATAGAATCATGTCGGTTTGGTCAAGAGAATTTACTCTAGAATTTATTGAATTGTACAAAGAATATGAATGTTTATGGAGAATCAAAAGTAAAGACTATAGCAACAGACAACTCAAAAAACAGAGCATATGAAAACCTGGTTCAACTGGTTCACAAAGTTGATAAGAAAGCTGATCGTGATTCGGTAATAAAGAAAATAAACAATATGAAAAGTTCATTCAGGAAAGAGCTGAAGGAAGTAAGAGATTCCACGTAGTGAATTTTAAATCTTCCAAAGATCGACCCGTCGCTAAAAAACGCAATGTTGCGGTCAGTCTTTCATGTGGTGTTATTGCTTTCCGCATCACAGTATCCTGTTTCTCAATAAACGGGCCTACCATTTCAAGAAGATGGTAATATATATCCTCATCCATACTCAGATAGTTTCTGTAATCAGATGTATAATCAGTCAATTCCTTCAACAAGTTTGTATGAGTGTGTTTATGTTTCAGAAGTAGCCATTGTTTACACTACATCGATGGTTTTTGTCTCCGCTTTTTCTTTGATTAAATAATGAAAATCGCCAAGCTTGAGACAACAACATCTACACTACTAGGCGGTGCCATACTAAATGAATAGGGAAAACCTGTGTCAAGCCTGCGTTGTGAGTGGGCACTTTTCTAGCAAGCGGCCTCAAGGCCAGGACTCAAGGGCGCACCTCGAGGGAAACCTGAGTCGTGGATGGCCGGCTTTAGCTGTTTACAGGGTAGTCTGGGCAAAATTTATTTTATTTTTGCACCAAAAAAATCGAGACCACCTTAGTTGTGGATGTTTGGTAAATCAAATCAAATCAAATCGAGACCACCTTAGTTGTGGCTGTTGATAAATCAAATCAAATCGAGACCACCTTAGTTGTTGGACCACCTTAGTTGTGGCTGTTGGTAAATCAAATCAAATCGAGACCACCTTAGTTGTGGCTGTTGGTAAATCAAATCAAATCGAGACCACCTTAGTTGTGGCTGTTGGTAAATCAAATCAAATAAACAAAAGAACCTTGGGGTAGTAACTACGTGTGGTTTGTGTCGCAGAATTGAAATATAAAGTAAAAAATAATATCAGCGAATTTTCTTTCCAACCGAGTTTTCAGATCTTGTGACGCCAAATGGATTTGCTGAGCGAAAAACTGGAATGATTTTAGTGCTGCACTTAATCAATTTTTTTAGCACATTATACTATAAAGTGTAAACGACTCGTGGTGTCGAGCGGCTAGGCTGCCGGTCTGGGGATCATGAGGTCCCGAGTTCGAATCCTAGCAAAGCCAGGTCCGACGTTGTGTTCCTCGGTAAAGACACTTACCAGTAACAGGCATTTCCCCACTCTACCCAGGTGCAAATGGGTACAGGCACTAGCTTGGAATAAAAACAACCTGTGTCAGACTAACGTCCTGACCAGGAAGTAATTATTGTCACCTGTTCCGTTTCATGCTATAGAAACCGGGATAAGCTCGGCTCTACGGGCTTTAAGGGCATTGAAGGAACTTTACTTTATTAATAACTTAATGAAAATGGCCACGAGACGGCTTTGGGCATGGAAATGGCATGGAAGTATTGGAAGTGAGAGGGGAGTTAATTGGCTTCACTCCGATGTCGACTAGAGGTTAGAATAAACAAAGATGTCACTGTCGTCACATCCCGGGTGATACCGAGTCAAGTGCACTTATTAGATCGGGTCAGTATTCGATATCGAGGTTACGCAGGTAGGCGTGAACATTACTATTCCCATTTTTTGATTATGCAGCCTATTCAAAATGGCGGTTTAGGCGAATGAAAATTCTACTCAAAGACGGAGAAACAATTACATTTTAAATAATTAATCGTCATTTCTGGTTGAAAACTTCCTTAAATGAAACCAATCTTGGGATCATTTATAAGCTACACGCAAATATGGTTTCTCTTAGTGGCCGGGCAACAAAGCCTTTGCCGAACAAAGAACGACCAACTCAGAATATAAATATACTTATCTGTTGATATGCCACTAAGAGTAAGAGTAAGAGTAACCATATTTTGCATGTAGGCTTTAAATCATCCTCGGATAGTTTTTTCTTTCTTCTTTCTTTCAATCTCAGTTCCCATTTTACCTTCCGGTGTATGGGTTTAGATGCCTGAGATGACTTTTCTCAAGGCTGTCCTGTCCTGGCATTTTCTGTTTCCTTCCAAAAAAGTTAAACTTCTTTGATTTAATGCCTCTTTTATATCTTTTACCCACTTTCTCAGAGGTCTGCCTTTTGGTCTTTTATCTTGGGTTTTTAGCACTGTATACTGATTTAGCTATTCTATTGTCATTGTCATTCATTCTGTTTACATGCCCAAACCATCTCAGTTGATTTATTTTTATCTTAGTTTTAATGCCATCTCCTTTGGTTTGATCTCTTATTGTTGTGTTTCTGATTTTGTCTCATTTAGTTTTCCCTACTACTCTTCTTAGATATTTCATTTCAGCTGCTTGTACTCTACTGTATTCTCTACTGTCTAAGGTCCAGGTTTCGTTGCCATAGAGGAGAGTAGGACAATAAACTGTGTTGTATACTGCCATTTTGATTTTTGTTGACAATTCTTGTTTACCTATAAATACCTTTCCTAGATGGTTATATATTGTCATTCCCTTTTGGATTCTCTGGCTGATTTCTACTCTTAGTTTTCTCTCTGAGTTAATCATTACTCCTAGGTAATCGTAGCTTTGAACTTGTTCTAAATTCTCCCTGGCCAATTTAAAGGTTTTTGTGTTTTAGGTTGCGTAGTTACTAGCATTGATTTTAGTTTTCTATGTATTTATCTACTCTCATTCCTCTTTTTTAAAATTCATTAATTCAATTCAATTCAATTCAAAATACTTTTAATCATCCCTGAAGGACAATTATTCATATTCACACAATAAAATTACAAAGCACAAAATCTAATATAAAGTTTACCATTGACCAAAATCACTTTTCATATATATTATTCATCATGTTGATATTTGACTGAAGGTCCCTTTTCTGATTTTCCAAACAGAGAACTAAGTCATTAGCAAATGAAAGCATTGATACTACATTGACTGGTTTGAGCTTCCATATACCTTCAAACATTTTCTTCATTTTTGAGGATGCCTTTGGGACTGAATCCATAAACGTGGTAAACAAAAGAGAACAGGATACAAAACCCTGTCTTACTCCTATATCTACATCAAATTACTCAGATATGTTTTCGGCTACTCTCAATGCACATGTTGGTTTATTGTAAAAACGTTTAATGGCTTCTTTAAAATTTTGATCTATATTGTGTTCTTTAAAGGAATGCCATAGTTCGTCCCTCCTCACATTATCAAATGCCCTTTTTAAGTCAATAAAACACAGGTGCACGTTAATGTTTCTCTCGAGGAACATTTCTATTATTTGTCTAATTGTAAATATATGGTCTTGTACACTTCATCCTGGTCTAAATCCACTCTGATGTTCTTCAATATGATCCTCTACTCTTTTCCTTAGTCTCATTTCCAGTATCCTGGCATATACTTTTCCTGGTACTGGTACGCTACGGCTAAGTAGTGATATCTCTATTTAGTTTGAGCATTCCATAATTGATCCTTTTTTGTATATTGGTACTACCGTTTCCTTTTTCCAGTCTTCTGGCACCTGTTTGGACTTCCATGCTTGTATGCATATCCTTGGTTATAAATATTTTCGGATAAACTTGATTTGCTCCTGTGGCCTTTCCTAAGTTCACTTTTCCTATAGCTGTTTGAATTTCTTCTATTCTATCTATCTATCTATCTATCTATCTGTCCCATGGCGGAGGCCGTTGGGGCCCTACCGATGACCAAATAACCAAGTCTTCTCCACTCCTTCCTGTCCCCTGCCCGTCTCATCAGCTCACTTAGCATCAGGCCCGTCTATTCAGTGATATTGTCCATCCAACTCTTCTTTTGTCTGCCTCTTCTCCTACCTCCTCTGACAGTTCCTTGAAGCACGGTTTTTGGAAGCCCTCCTTCTCTCACCAAGTGTCCAAACCATTTCATTTTGCGACTTTTGACAGTGGTGAGGTCTTCGTAAGGACCAATGGTTTGTCTTATTCTGTCTCTGACTTCTTCATTGTTGATATGGTCTTTGTGAGAGATACCGAGCAGTCTTAAAAAGCACCTCATTTCTGTTGCCTGTATTCTCTTCTCTATATCTGCAGTTAGTGTCCATGTTTTGCAGGCATAAAGAAACACTGAGCGAACAAGGGAGCGCATACGTTTTAACTTTGAGCTAAGAGAAATTTTGTTGTCTTTCCAGACGGTTCCCATCTTGGCTAATGCGGATGTTGTCACTGCACTCCTTGTTAATACTTCAGGTTTTGATCCTTCATCCGACAGTATTGCTCCCAGATATTTAAACTTGTGCACAGTTTCAAGCTTTTTTACGTTGGCGATGATGTCAGTATGGATTCCAGTGTCACTGTTGGTCATCAGTTTTGTCTTGCTTGTACTGATTTCCATGCCGTATGCTGCGGAAGATGTATCTAGTCTTCTGACCAGATTATTATGTTCTTGCCCTGTGCCTGCGAGTCCGTCAATACCATCTGTGAAGCGCAGGTTTGTGATTGTTCTTCCACCAATGCTCACTGTTCCTTGGTGGCCGTCGAGTGCGTCTGTCATAATTTTTTCGAGGAAGACATTGAAAAGGTCGGAAAGAGCAAGCACCTTTGTCTCACTCCAACATAGTGGTTCTGAACCAGTCTCCAACCTCCCCGTTTAGATATACTGCACTACTGGCCTTGTTATAGATGTTCTGTATGATACGGATAATGTTGGCGCTGATGTTGTAGTGGTTCATGGTCACCAGATTGCAGCATGCCACACTCTATCGAAAGTTTTTCTTGAAGTCTATGAATACGTGGTAGAGCTCTTGTTGGTGTTGAAGGTATCGTTCACACAGAATTCTGAGGTTAAATATCTGCTCAGTTGTACTGCGCCCCTGCTTTAAATCCTGCCTGCTCCTCACTTATGATTGCCTCAGCCTGCGGCTTCAGTCTGTTCAGTATGATCCTCTGCATAACTTTGCTAGGATTGCAAATGAGACAGATTGTGCAGTAGTTGTTGCACTGATGTAGGTTTCCTTTCTTTGGAAGGGTGGTTACTAAAGACTGGGTCCATTGAGTCGGCCATTGAGTCTGAGCAATACTCTCCCAGATCTTTTGGCAGATTACGCTTAAAGCGTCTATCATGGCCTCACCCCTGCTTGGACAAGTTCTCTTGGGATATTGTCTATGCCTACAACTTTTCCTTTCTTCAGAGATTTCACTGCTTCCTCTACTTCTTCTCAGAGGATGGGGAAATTGTCTGTGTCTGTTGTAGGATGTGTGTTGAGCTTTTCTGTGTCGCCTACTGCGCCAAGAGAGTAGAGGTCTGAGCAATACTCTGTCCACCTCCTGTATGATCTCTTTGCTCTCGGTCAGGCACTTCCCGTTTTTGTCGAGAACGGCATTGGGCCGTCCAGGTTTGCTGCTCATAAGGTGTTTGACTATTTGATACGCTTTCCGAGTGTTGTTTAAATTGAGGTTACGTTCGACATCGTTGCATTGAGCCGAGATCCATTCTTCTTTTGCTTCCTGCATGCCCTTCTTCACCATCTTGTCTGTTTGTCTGTACTGCCTTGCTCCATCTTCACTGTCACACTTTGACTTCTTTAGTTCACTCCTTTTGTCACATAGTTTCAGCAAGTCCTGTGTGACCCAAGGCTTCTTGATAGACCGCTTCTTGCCGATGACTTCATTGGCCGTCTCGGTCACTGCGGTGTTGAAAGTGTCAATGAAAGTGTCTATATCACTGCCGTCTGCGTCGAGTATTAGGAGTGGTGTGAATTTGCCTCCAATCTTAGCCTTAAAAATTGTGCCACTTTTGGGTCTTGCAATTTCTCTAGGTCAAACTTTATTCTAGTGTAGCCCTGCTTCTTCATCTTCTCTTGAGGTGTAAGCGGAAGGTCATCATGACTAGTTTGTGGTCGCTGTTGATATCCGCTCCCAGGAAGCTGCGTGTCCTGGCAGTGTTGACTGATGTATGGAAGCGTCTTTTTCACCAGGATGAATTTTATCTGGTGGTGGGTGCCGTTTGGGCTGTGCCAGGTCCACTGTCTAGATTCCTTATGATGGCCGAATGTGTTGGTCACTTTCAGGTCATTGATGTGGCGAATTCTAGCTGTCTTAACCCTCTCTCGTTAGTTTTTGTGTTACAATAGCGTCCGCTTGTGTCTTTCCAGTCTTTCTGTGCATCTACTCCGATCTTGGCAATTCAGTCCCCTCGTACAATAAGAATGTCCTTTTTTGGTGTTTCATCAATGACTCCTTGCACTTGATTATAGAAATCTTCAACTTCTTCATTAGAGTGCGTAGTGGTTGGCAAGTATGCTTGCACTATTGTGATGTTGAAGGATGATGTCCGGAGACGAATTGTGATGAGCCTGCTGAAACTGGCCAGCATCCCATCACTGCACCTGCTGTGTCTTTGTGCACGAAAACCGACACCTTCTTCGTGTCTATCACCCCTACCACTGTAGTAAAGCTTGTGGCTTACATGGGCTGATGTTTCTCCTACATTCTTCCACCTCATCTCACATAATCCAATGATGTTCCAGTTATATTTTCTCAATGCATGTGTTAGTTCTTCTACTTAAACAGGAGCATTTAGCGTCCTGACGTTCCACGTACCAACGGTTATGTTGTTGCGCCTAGCACATATCTTATCTTTAGTGGCCTTTCCTAAGTTCACTTTTCTTATAGCTGTTTGAATTTCTTCTATTGAGATACCTACATTTTCAGCTGTCTCCTCTGGATTACTTGTTACTCTTACTAATTGATCTTTACTCCTTATTTCATATGTTCTGGAGGGATTATGTAATTGTTGAAAATACTTTCTCAATGTTTCCATGATTTTGCTGTCTTCTTTCATTATGTCTCCTTTAACGTTCTTAATTTGTCATATTGGGCATGCTTTGGTCTTTCTCATGCTCTTCATTGCTCCCAAGAACAGCTTTTGATTTCCTTGATAACTTTCTTGATGTCCAAACACTTCCCATTGTTCTGTTTGGCTTTTCCTCATTTCCTCTTTGGCGATAGTTCTTTTACTCACGTAATCTATCCTATCCTCTGGTCTCTTTGTTTGCAAGTAGTTCTTCCCGGTATCCTTCTTTTCTTTGATCTTAGTCTTGACATTCTCATTCCACCATGCTGTTCTTTTCCTATCTCCTTAAATTGTTTCCTGCCACAGACCTCTTCAGTATCTGCCACTTTTTTTCTATTGTGCCATCATTCAGATCCATCTGCCTTTCACTGATAAATCTTTTTATCCTAGATTGGTATATCTGTTTTACTATTTGTTTATTTAGTTCCTCTATTTTGAGTTAAGTAGCTTTCTTCTCTTTCCTTTTCTGTTTGTTTTCTTCAGTCAGTAATCTTATTTTGGCTATCACTAGGTGATGATCACTAAATATTTCTGCTCCTCTGTTTACTCTTGCATCCAATGCACTGTAAAAAAGGGAGCTGCTAACTATTATGTAGTATATAATAATATCATTGACTTTTCACACTTGTCTTCATTTACTCTTGTATATTTGTGGATATCTTTATGAGGAAAAAAGGTGTTGGCTATTTTCGTGTTATTCTTTAGACGAAAATCTAATAGTCTCTCTCCATTTGGAAAAGTTATCTCTCCTTCTTTACCTATTACTCATCCTGGTGTTTCTACATTGTTGCTTACTCTAGCGTTTACATCTCCAAAAACCATTAGTTCCTGTTTGGGTTTGAGATTCTCTGCAGCTATTTGTAAAGCGTTTTCGAAGATATCTTTTTTTCTTTGGTGGCGTCTTTGTTTGGTCCATAAGCTATTAATGATTTAATTTCTCTTCCTTTTTGTTTAATATTTACCACTAATAGCCGTGGGCTTATAAATTTCTAACTTTCTAGTAGCTTTTCATGCCTTTTATGTATTAGGAGGACTACTCCTGCTCTAGCTCTATCTTTGACATCTACCCCTGTAAGTATGGTTTCGATCTACATGTCATTTTTTGTTTTGTTTCTGAAATGGCCAAAATGTCTACTTTGAAATGTTCCATTTCTTCAGCTAATTCTATCTCTTTTCCATTTATTGCCCTAACATTTCATGTTGCAAACACCACAGTCCATGTTACTTTCCATGTACGTCTTCGAAAGGTCAAGCCGGGTATATTGTATTTACTTATCTAAATCAGTTGATTTTGGATAAGCAGGGGATTGGCCCACTGTACCCTAGGTAGATGGTGGGGCTGCCATCTTGAGGCATCTTACCACGCCTTGTTCTTTTCTGTCAGGGTTAACTCCTTATTCATATTCATATTCCACCACTATTTACGGGCATGCTTGTTACATATATATATATATATATATATATATATATATATATATATATATATATATATATACACACACATTGTAGATAGAGCTCCCCCTATTTCTGTGAGTTGAATGTGGTTCCCAGTGAAAAAAACCCCACACTCGGTGGTGAATGTGAAGCCATTGCGTATGGAGGCCGAAAACATACTAAGACTAAGACTAAGAGTAAGAGTAAGAGCGGACCACACGTTTCAAATTGAACGAGAATGATGGGACACAACTCATTTCCAATTAAATATAATAGATCTAAAAATGGCGGATAGAGTGATCAAAGACACTCCAACTTGCAGCCATCGCTGCACTGCTGGTCGCATGGCGACTGGTGACGGATTGAAGTGCAGCGTACTGTATTCGATCCTTCAATGCGACCGGAAATAACAAAAAACATCAGGCAGAGCATAAAATTGTACAATTATGCATTTAATTGCTTTTTAAACGACAAATTTGACTTCAGCGCTATCGAAAACCCTGGGCTGGGAAGAATTTGATTTTTTTGCTTAATTTCGCAATATTAGGATTTTACTGTTATTATAAAACTCGCTGTTTTACTCTTACTTATGCCTAGCTACTTACGACAAAGGAAGCGGTAAATTGATAGGCTCAGTATAATTACCTTTTTTTTGCACTTCACCGCCTGCCGTCAATTGAGAGGCTTCTGCCGAATGAAGGATTTAGTATGTTGTCGGCCTTAGGAAACAAACCAGGACCACTTAAATAAAATTTGATCTCAATTTCAACTTCAACATTTCAACTTCAGGGGACCGGATGACTTCTTGACTACATACGTGTATATTAAATATTGGTTTTTAATGATTAAGATTTCATTCCAGTATTAAAGAAGAAGGTACAAAGAAGTTGGAAAATGCTGCATGTTTTATTTATTACAGATACTCGTTTCTTATACACATGATGTATTCCATTGGCTTGAAAAATAATCAAAAAAGAAGAAAATGTTAGGCATCAGCATATGTTTTGAAATATAATACATACACGTGTTTGCCAAGAGATTAAATGATAAATGATGAACAGTCATGAAACGGTCGCATAAATTACATTGTGTAAAATGAATACGGCAAGTTGAGAAATACAAAAGAAGACCATGGATGGTCCATTACAAAAATATAATCCATGCATATAAACAATAACAATAACACTGACTGCAGTCCAAAAAGCGCAATACGAATTTCTTCATTGTGCATATTCTTGGCACTTTGAACGAGCAAATCATATTGAAATTGTTGTAAGATACATTGGTGTGACATGTATTTTTATAATGTAAAGATTAGAATGAAGACACATGAATTGCAGCCTGACCAATCTTACAATACACTCATCATAAATGACATACATAACCAAATAATATAACTTACAGGTAAACTTGTCTTTCAATATTTCAAAATTTTTAAAAATTTAATTAATAAAACTAAATGAATTATCTGACTTCATGTTCCTTTTGCCAGCCAGAAACATATCAAAGGTCACACACTGGATAGAGAAATCAATGACAATAACAATGTTTTTCTTCTTCTGTCATCTTTCCTTGATGTATTTTCAAATTTAAACGTAACTTGATTTTACCCCACATCCCCAACTCAGGTGACCTCAGGTGCTCTGGTAGGATTTTAAATTTTGCCCGGACTGGCCTATATAGCCAATGGATCTTTTACGTGCACAGAGCGTAAAGTCTCCAGATGGGACCTCCTTTTATCGCCCCGTCTCCAGGTGGGACTAGGTGTCAACCTACCTACCTGGACCAGAGGGGGTGGGTTTTCCTTGAAAAAAAAAAACTCGAGATATTTTTTGCAACCGTCGGGGCTTGAACCAGCAACCTTTCGGTTGAGAGGTCGATACCTTACCTCTGGACCACTGAGTCCCCCCCTCCTTGATGTAATGTATGAACTATTTAAAGCTGCATTAATCTGTATTAAAACTAGTTATTTGTACCAAAAAATATAGTTATGGTAATTATTTATGTGGATGATGTAATTGAATGATTAGAACTAGACAAGAAAAAAAACCAGTACACACATATATACATATTTTGTTGAACGATGGCATAATAATATTAATAATTATTTCACTGTTTGAGCATTGAAGTCTTGTTGTACAAATTATGTCCACATAAAAAGACGTAGCAATAGCAGGCAAAATCAAGGTAAACTAGTCATAATAGAATAAAATAATAATAATAAACATGATAATGATACAATAGTTTTGTCAGTTAATGTTATTCGTTAAAATATTAATTTAAAGGTTTTGCAACATTTCATAATCATGTGCGCATAATGGAAACTGAAATGAGAAAATAATGGTGCATGATAATGATAATTATATGTATATGGTCAGTGAACTTTGCTTTACACTACTACCCTGACTTGGGTACGATAATCATTCAATGTCATATGTATAATTAAGTACAGATACACTAAAAACACTGCAAAAATATTAAAATTAAATTTCGAATCGGGATAAAAATAAAAAATAGACACATGATCCTCACGGCAGCCTTCAACTGCTTAGGTACCAGAGGCGACGGAATGAAAGATTGTTGATTTGTTAGTTTGTTCCACATTGCCAAATTTCTCTCTCAGTCTTAGAGTTTGAGCTTGCAACATCCATGCTTTCTATGATGATGATGATGGTGATAACTCTCACTCGCATCTCAAAGAGAAACACCATGGTTATTGAATTGATATGGGTCATGACATTAAACAATATTAAAACCCCATAGGAAGAAAGACAAGATAAGGAATAGACAGAAAAAAAATCTTGGCCATCATGGGGGTTGAACCGTGACCTCTGCATCGGCATTCATCGCCTCATCATGAAAAAAAAGCGTTACATATGCTCCAGTAATAAAAAATAAAGCTCACATTTATCTTTTAAAAAAATGCCATTCAAAGAGGAGTGTTGTTAGCTTGGTTGATAGTGCGTTTTCTTTTATGGCCAGGCGATGGGTGCCGACGCCGAGGTCGCGGGTTCAATCCCCAAAGTGGCCATGATTTCTTTCTGTCTATTCATTGTATTTGTTTGTTCCTATGGGGCCGTAACATTATTTAATGTCATTAACTTCACTTTCGACACATGCCCCTTGCTCCACTGTTTGTCTTAATATTGGTAACACTGGGAAAATGTGACATAGAATACAAATGCCAAACAGTTGCCACGTTTTGGTTAGTTTATGGTGAAAAAGCAAAACAATCATACTTGAATTGATTGTGTAAGAGATTAAAAGAAAGTTGTCTTTACCTTTCATTATGCATAACGGTTTTGAAAACTACAAAAAGTACACAATGGTAGATATTTCTTTTTATCACTGATATCACTGTCAGCAGTGATTGAGAGTGTTTGACTTTCATGGATAGGACATGAGACATCATCATCTAATGGATAAGGTGACAAATTTTCGTTTTTCACTTCTGTAGAGTCAAAAATCCAATTTAAAGTAATTAAAGAGTCTTAAAAACTGTAGGCATTGTAGAAAGGAGAGTAATCATAAGTAACAGGCCAAAAAAGTGGTGAATGTCCCGGTTAAATGTAGGAAATAAATAACTTGCATTTCATTTATGTAAGATTCAGAAGGAAGAATCCTCTGCATGACCTACTCTTCTCTAATACACCTTATTCCATTGATCAATAAATAGTATAAAATACGCATATATCATATATATAATATCACTATAAATACTATTATGCAGACCAACAATAATCAAAAGTTATTAATTTAATGGTGAATGTCAAAGCTAAAGTGATAAAACTGTTTGTCTTGATCAGGCTCTCTTTTTAAACCGTCACCGTCATAAGAAAGCAACAATATATTCTATACATTTACTGCAAAAGGTTGCAATATTCAATTCATGTATTGTATCGTCCACATTCCTTGTAAAGCTCTTTTAAAAACTAAAGCTCATACTCATATTTACTTGAAAACAATTACCATTCATGACTTGTTGCACTTACATTTATATACATACAGTCATATTCAGTAATGAGGGAAATAGCAAAAGCAATAGCAAAGATGTACATGTAAACAAATATGAAAAAATAAAGATTGAAAAACAAAAGATGATAACTGGTCACACCTTGCAATTGATGAAAGACAAAATGTCAAGAAGTCTCATTCAATGAAAATATCAAACAAAAGACGGCTCTGATGACATTCGTTGGGTGAACACAAATCCCTCCTAGTCCTATCCACTGTTGATTTGATAGATGGGTAAACTCTTGTAATTGAACTGCTACTACAGTGGGTGGCAGCCGCATCCACAGAGATTGCACTCAAAATGTCGGCTACAACGAGGCCAATATAAATCCCCATTCCCCCCGCCTTCATTCTCTTTGTAAAAAAACACAGTGTTGTGGATCTCCACACGGACCTCCTTTTTATCGTCTGTCTCCGATGGGATTGGCGTTGATACACCTACCCGGACAGGACCAGGTGGGCAGATTTTATTTCGAAAAAAAAGAAAAGAAAAAAGTCACCAGTCTACTTGGGCGTGAACCCACAGCCTTTAGGATTGAGAAGCCTACACCTTGCCTCTGGACAACCGAGCCCCCCCCCCCCCAAGGATCTAAAGATGTTCAGCAAGCTCAGTAAGTCAAAAGCAACTTAGTACAAGTACGATGACTTCCTTCATTCTGATTGTTCATTGTTAATGTCAATTTCTGTAGTGACACCATGCACTGTTTGGCGTCACTCATTTCAAATGTCTTATCCTTACCAGTTAAGAAAAGAAACATGCCTGTCCTTACTCTGACTCAGAAAGCAAAGTATTAAATATCACTCTCCATTATTTTTAGATGGAGATCACAAAAAAATGAAAAGCATGGCTTTGAAAGGGAGGAAATATATATTATTTTGTCATATTGGTTACTTTCTGTTTAGATTGAAGAGGGTTAGTGGACACAAATACAATCCACAGTACATCCTAGTAGATACCAGATGTGATGCATTTCTCAAAATTGTGTGAACATCAAACAGACAAAAGGAAATTCATGTTATCTGTGCCTGGCTGTATGTTTGTCTTCTGCCTGCCTGTCTGTCTCTGTCTCTGTTTCTTTATCTCAGTATGTCTGTCTGGCTGTCTCTGTCTGTCTGTCTGTCTGTCTCTCTCTCTCTTCATTTATCTTATCGTTATTTGTATTCCGGTCGTAGGAATGGTACAAAAACAAGAAACAAAACATCATGAAAACATTTAGTATAAAACCACAATTCAAATTCATGTGATGTGACATCAATACAGGTAAGAGACAAAAATTAGGCATGAGGTAACGTTGACAATGATGTTTTGAGATGAAAGATCAAAGGTTTATAATAAATCAAAATACAATTCTTTTTTTTTGAAACATGTCGGTGGTTGATCTTCTCAACAACACATTGGTGTGACCAAGGAACGCATTATTAATATTTTATATGCTCTTTATACATTGTATTAAAATTGCATTACAATTTATAAATTATAAGGTTGTTCGGTGGGAAAAGGAACAACTAAAAAACAAAACAAAAGAACTCCTCAGAATTTGTAAAGACAAACTGAATGACAAATAAAGTAAGAAGACAAATTTGCACTTGGCGAATGCAGACAACTTATGGTATATCGTGACTCATTGTGAGGGTCGTTAACAAAAACTTAAACACTAAAACAGTCTTTCTGAATTTTACCTCCTTCATCATTCTACCCCAAGGAAAACAACCAAGGCCAAACAATCTGTCAATTCCATAGGGAAAACAACCAAGGCCAAACAATCTGTCAATTCCATAGGGAAAACAACTAAGGCCAAACAATCTGTCAATTCCATAACCCCACAGCAGATTTGAAGGAAACTAGGGAAGGAATTCTTTATGTGTTAAGTATATAACAAAAAATAAATAAAATGATATACCTTTCTTTGCCAAAAAAAAAGAAACAAAAAGAAGAGCATTTAATTTTATTCCTGTTCAAACTTATTCAAAGTATGTTTCATGGCAGGAAAACAATAGTGAACACGAGAACAACAAGTTTTGCATTTACTCTTAATTTCCAAGACCTGTCATGATCAGTCAGCATAAGTTGTATGCTGCATTCATGTAGCTTGATGAATAAAATTTAAAATTGTGTATCAAATGTAATATATATTGTTCTCAAAATATGTAATGCACCTAGAGCCTTACCCTTGTAGGGACGAGAGTCTTTAATAAAAATGTACATTATTATTAATATTATTATTAATATTATTATTATCATTATTATTATTATTATTATTATTATTATTATTATTATTATTATTATTATTATTATTATTATTATTATTATTATTATTATTATCATTGTTATTATTATAAGCAGGGCAATCTTTCTGTTATTAAAAACATTTCAAGTCTTGTATATTGGCAATAAATTTCTTTATCGAAAGTTGGCCATGATGAGTAAATTTATCAACTTGACATAAAACTCAATTTCCTTACACTAGTTCATGTTCAACGTCGGTGCCAATACATTATATATAGCAGTACTCTGTATGGTCATGACTTTCAATTGTAACACAAAGCAAAACAGGCAAACATGCCGCAAGCAATATGCATGTATAATCAATTTCTAAACCAAAAAAACACACAAGTTAGTTAGCAATTCAAAATATGTAAGAAATTCAAAATATGTAAGAAAGAAAACATAAATTAGAAAAGAATTAGACAAATGCCTAAATAAATAATTTACTTCACCCAGTTGCAATTCTTCTTTCAAGAAATATTTTTACAGCAAATAAACACACGACTACAAAATATTGTTCATAGGATAGCTTAACTTAAGGCGTATGGCAATGGCATAGAGCGATAGACTTTTATCAAAATAAACAACATGTCTTCCAAGGCATGTAGTTGATAATTTGTACACTAATACTGAATAAGACACGTGGACAATGTGAAGAAGAAAATATGAAAGAATTTAGTTAAAAAAAATATTATCGACACAGAGACTGGACATCTTGCATTATTAGAGTGGATTAACAATAAAAGAAAAGGAAAAAAAGGCCGCACCTTAAAACAAGTATATTATTATGGAGCTTCTTTTGGTTTGAAATCTCAATCAACCAACTCTAAAGGTTTTCAAAACAACATTGCAATCTAAATTTGGTAAGTTTTAGCTAACTAAAAATAAAATAATTTCTTATTTCTAATGAGTTAGATTTAGATCATAACCTCGGCAATTCAAACATCGACAGACAAAAGCTGGATGCAATGTCAGAATAAAGCTACCGGTGTGTCACATTCGTCACATTTTGTTATTTCCGTGATATCTAATTCATGAAGAAAATGACGAAACGTTTGCTTTGAAATTCTGTGATCGACTTTCCTTCAACTTTCACCAACTGGCATTCTAGCCGCAGTGAAGTAATTAAAATAACAAAATAATTTATCACTTATAGTTAATACAAACCTCATGACATAGCCATAATATCTATCTAAGTCTGTACTGAATACTAAATATGGAACCACTTTATTTGCCCTATACAAAGAAAGCCAGCCGTCTCGTTCTATCTTAGCGGTGTTTCAGTGCTTTCACTCATCAAAATCTGGTTGTGTTTAGCTGCACATATGGCACGTAATAGTTAGACAGGAATTCTGTTGGAAGATAATCAGTCAGCTTGCATTTATCAAGAATTAACCGGCACATTGGTGTTAATTGTATTGTTGCCTTCCTCACCATTTTTATTCAAGCAGGGAACAGTGACTTTTATTAATCCCTGCCCAAAATTCATGCATGCTTTGAGACACAAGTAGGTCTATCTGGAGTTGAAAACACTGGAAGATATCTTCCATTTGATTTGTGAGAGAATTTTATTTCTTCTGACAATATTTTTTTCAATAAACGGTATTGTTTATCATCATGATTGATTTTTATTATTATTATCATCATTATTATCATTATTATTACTATTATCATTATTATTAATATTAATAATAATTATCATTATTATTATCATTATTATCATTATTATATTTTATTATGATTATCCTCATTATTGCTATAATTTATTATTTACTACTATCATAATTTTTCATTATCGTTATCATTTTCACTATTAATATCATTATCACTATCACTCTGCCATTTTATTAAATTTTTGTAGCTAATTTAAACCTAACAGGTCGTTTGGCACTATTTGTGAGACAGCATCAATTCTATTGTTGATAAAATTATATGTGCGCAATGAAAATGGCTTTCATATAATGCGATCGAGTCAAAACATTGAATTTTCACTTCTTGGAAATGACTTAATTCATAAACCCATAACGGTTGAATGCAAAAAATTTATCATTTGCCAACCAAATTTGAATCCTTTTCAAAAGCGCACAAAACTAGCTTGAAGCTTGAAGTCATTCTTCATCCTATTGGAATGCATAATAAAATCAAAATCGAACTCACTGAAAAGCTTTCAGCTACAAACAGCCGTCTTTAGTTGTGACTAAAACAATGTTTCAATACAAATTTTAAAGGCAGAACATTATTGAGTGTACAATGGTTTACAGAAACATTTGTATAATCGTGTAAAGAAATAAAAAGGAAAAAACTAATTGTAAAAAAATAAAATAAAACCTCATTACTCACAAGATAAAAAAAAAAGGTAAAAAATCTGCCATGTTCTCATTTCACTAACCTTTCCACACCCCAAAAAGAACAAGAAATAAGGAAAAAAAATGTAGTAAGAAAAAAACCCACAAGAAAAAAGAACCTACAATGCAATGAGACCACCCCCCCCCCCCCATGATGCAAATGGTAAACAAAAAGAAAAGAAGCAAAATGACACATAATCAATTGTAAAAGAAACTTTGGTATTCAATATCACATCTCATTAACTCTAAAAAGCATTTTGTTTTTCTCGTCAAGGCATCTAGGCTCTCTTAAATCGTACCGAATGAGAAAAAGGGGCGGAAATTAGCGAGCTCATTCACGCATATTTGTAGGTTCATGCAAAATCCAAATTGAGGATTTTGGTAAAAAATAATTAAGTGTTTTCATATACATATATAACGCTGTCCGTTAAAGGCATCACACAAAAATTATTTCTAGTGCTGGATGATTTCTCTAACTTTCTCTTTCACCATGGAAAATTGGTTGTGTATGACTCATATATATATTTTTCATATACATATATAACGCTGTCCGTTAAAGGCATCACACAAAAATTATTTCTAGTGCTGGATGATTTCTCTAACTTTCTCTTTCACCATGGAAAATTGGTTGTGTATGACTCATATATATATGTATATATATATGAACGGTTGTGAAAGTTAATATGATTTTTAGCAAAATCTTGAAAGACCTGTGAAATCACATGAGCTCCTATGAAAGCATGAAACTTGTCACATTTAGCTACAAAACAACAAATGTGATGAGGGAGTGAAGAAAGATCAAAAACCCACCAATTCGCCGTCATTGCTATGAGGTACTCTCCCCTTTCAGCTTTGAGATAAAGATCCGCATGAATCCAACGAATTCCATTTGCACTTTTGCCATATTAGCGTCTATCAGTTTTGTGGGAACCAGCCCTGTTGAGGAGAGAAGAGAAGGAAAACATTAAAACTTGTTTTTACATAAATTCATAAAGACGTATCTGTGTACTGGGAAGGTTGAAATATATTCTAATTGACGAGTGAACATTTATAAAATCAAACAGAGAAGAAAAAAGTGTGATCTCCTTTATTCTTCTTCTTCTTCTTCTTCATAATAACCGACCAACTCAAGGCTAGAATTCTGATGAACAAAAATGAAATTGTTTTTGAAGTTTGTTAATCTGGCACATAAAAGATAAAAAAAACCCCTGATATAACATCAGTTTTAAAGTTGTTTCTTCGGGACATGGACGGAAAAAAACAAAATCAATTTTTAAAGTTGTCTAAGTGTAAGTCTCAGCTAAGAAAAGGCTAGTATGAGGGCAATGATGAAGAACTTAAGATAGAAAGATAGATAGATAGATATGAGAGAGAGAGAGAGAGAGAGAGAGAGAGAGAGAGAGAGAGAGAGAGAGAGAGAGAGAGAGAGAGAGAGAGAGAGAGAGAGAGAGAGAGAGAGAGAGAGAGAGAGAGAGAGAGAGAGAGGGAGGGAGGGAGGGAGGGAGGGAGGGAGGGAGGGAGGGAGAGGGAGGGAGGGAGGGAGGGAGGGAGAGAGAGAGAGAGAGAGAGAGAGAGAGAGAGAGAGAGAGAGAGAGAGAGAGAGAGAGAGAGAGAGAGAGAAGAGAGAGAGAGAGAGAGAGAGAGAAAGAAGGAGAGAGAGATAGACAGGCAGACACAGACAAACACAAAAAAACGAAAGAAAGATGTACCTTTATGTCTGTGTTCATAAACCATAAGAACATGCATTTGTCAGGTTCTCCAGAGATAGGTTTGTAGACCCAGCCTCCAGCTCCGTTCACTCCCCTTGTTGTGGAAGGAAAAAATAGAATGGAAATGATGACGAGGATGTTAATGACATAGGGTTATAATGTACTATCAACTAAAATATCTAAGTAAAACTCCTTCTATGGCCTACAGACAAACAGTGAGGCAACGGGCATGTCGAAAGTGAAGGAAATGACATTAAATAATATTAAAGCCCCATAGGAACAAAGACAGAGACAAATACAAGGCATAGAAAAACCCACCCTGGCCACCATGAAGATCAAACCCGCGACCTCTGCGTTGGCACCCATCGCACACCTTATGGCGTGAAATTAACTCGGTTGGTAGCATGCTTTCCTTTCATGGCGAGCGGTGGGTGCTGACGCAGAGGTGGTGGGTTTGATCCTCATGGTGGCCAGGTTTTTTTCTCTGTCTATTCCTTGTATTTGTTTCGTCTGTATTCCTATGGGGCTTTCATATTATTCAATGTTATTTCCTACAGAGCTTTTCCTGGTTTCTATAGTTACCTTTGTCTCCTGGGGAGGTGGGGTAAAAACCTGTGTCAGTGTCCTGGCCAGGAGACAATTAATATCAACTGTCCCGCTTCACTCTCCCCAGTACTGCTACCTTTTGTCTCCTGGGCAGGAGACAATTAATATCAACTGTCCCCTTCACTCTCCCCAGTACTGCTACCTTTTGTCTCCTGGGCTTTAAAAGGTTAAAGGAGTGTAGCAAGCTTGGTTGGTTGGTAGTGTTCTCTCCTTTCATGGCCAGGCGATGGGTGTCGACACAGAGGCTGTGGTACCCAAACATTTCTTTCTGTCTAATCCTATTCTAATTGCCTCGTCTTTGTTCCTACGGGGCTTCAATATTAATTCATTTCCAAATTCATCATTATTAGTATAAAACACGTAAAAAAACCCCCAAAAAACAACAAATACCAGGGTTGACGGTGGAAGCGAGAGAAAGGGTCTCGATGGAAGGCGCTATATATACGAATAAATAAATAAATAAATTGATAGTGGACAGGTAAGCACCTGTACGGGGAGTAGACAATCCCGCCCTCCCCGAGTCTCCTGCTGCCTTGCAGACGGGTCTTAACAACAGGCTAAGGGAGTTAACCCTGACAGAAAACAACCTGCTGCCTTGCAGGCTGGTCTTGGTTGACCAGAGGTTAAGGGAGTTAACCCTGACAGAAAACAACCTCCTGCCTTGCGGGCGGATATTGGTCGACCAATTGCTATGGGATTTAACCTTGACAGAAAATGACAAGGCCTGGTAGGGAGCCTCAAGGTAACATCCCCACCATCTACTTAGAATAAAGTAAGCTGATCACTTGCTTATCCAAAACCAAAGTGATTCAGAGAAATAAATACAATAACCTTTCAACGACGAACATGGAAATGAACACGGACAGTGATTCTTGGAACATGGAATATTAGGGCAATAAATGGAAAAGAGATAGAATTAGTTGAAGAAATTGAAAAATTCAAAGTAGACATTTTGGCCATTACAGAAACAAAGAAAAACAATAAGGAATAGCAAATGTAGGACCAAATCATACTTTAATCTTCAAAAGTAGATGTCAAAGATAGAGCTAGAGCAGGAGTAGACCTGGTAATGCATAAACGGCATGAAAAGCTATTAGAAAGTTGGATATTTTTAAGCCCACGGCTATTAGAGTTGAATATTAAACCAAAAGGAAGACAAAATTAAATTATTAATAGCTTATCAACCAAGTGAAGATGCCACTAAAGAAGAAAAAGATATCTTCGAAAACGATTTATAAATAGCTGCAGAGAATCTCAAACTCAAACAGGTTTTAGGAGATTTAAACGCTATAGTAGGCAACAATGTAGAAACAATGTAGAAACGTCAGGAGGAGTAATAGGTAAAGAAGGAGAGACATTTGATTTGATTTGATTTACCCACATCCACAACTAAGGTGATCTCAGGGTTTTTGGCAGGATTTTGTAATTTTGCTCGGACTGCCCTGTAAACAGCCAAGGGATCTTTAACGTGCACAGAGTGTTGTGATCTGCACACGGGACCTCCTTTTTATCTTTTATCTCCGATGGGACTAGATGTCGATCCACCTACCTGGACCAGGGGGTAGATTTTGCTCTAAAAAAATCAAGACAATTTTTCAACTGTCGGTGGGGCTCGAACCCACTAAAGAATAACATGAAAATAGCCAACGTCCTTTTTCCTCATAAAGATATCAACCAATATACAAGAGTAAATGAAGACAAGTGTGAAAAGTCAATGATATTATTATATACTACATAATAGTTAGCAGCTCCCTTTTTACAGTACATTGGATGCAAGAGTAAACAAAGGAGCAGAAATATTTAATGATCATCACCTAGTGATTGCCAAAATGAGATTACTGACTGAAGAAAACAAACAGAAAGAGAAGAAAGCTACTATTCTCAAAATACAGGAACTAAATAAACCAATAATAAAACAGATATACCAATCTAGGATAAAAAGATGTATCAGTGAAAGGCAGATGGCTCTGAATGATAGCACAATAGAAGAAAAGTGGCAAATGTATAAAGAAACACTCCTCAGTTGTAAATAATACGAAGGAGCCACAGTGGAGTGAAGTCAAAGGCGAAATATTATAATAAATGACAACTCCACTAATAAAGACAGAACAAACACGTGACGTTTCGGGTATAACCCTTAAGCCAGACAACAAATGAGAAATATCTAGAATTTAGATCTAATTATATTGGTAATATTTAGATCTAGATTTTAGATATTTCTCGTTTGTTGTCTGACGAAGGGTTGTAGCCGAAACATGATGCGTTTGTTCTGTCCTCAATTGTACTGAAGAGGTCTGTGGTAGGAAACAAGTAAGGGAGATAGGAAGAGGTAGGTCTGTGGTTGGAACAAAGTAAGGGAGATAGGAAGAGAACAGCATGGTGTAATGAGAATGTCAAGACTAAGATCAAAGAAAAGAAGGATGCCTGGAAGAAATACTTGCAAACAAAGAGACCAGAGGATAGGATAGATTACGCGGGAAAAGAACTATCGCCAAAGAGGAAGTTAGGAAAGCAAAACAGGAACAGTGGGAAGAGTTTGGACAAAGATTTCAAGAAAGCTATCAAGGAAATCAAAAGCTGTTGTGAAGGGCAACGAAGAGCATGCCCAATATGACAAATTAAGAATGTCAAAGGAGAAATAATGAAAGAAGACAGCGAAATCATGGAAACATGGAGACGGTATTTTCAACAATTACATAATCCCTCCAGAACATATGAAACAAGGAGTAAAGATCAATTAGTAAGAGTAACAAGTAATCCAAAGGAGACAGCTGAAGATGTAGATATATCAATGGAAGAGAGTCCAAAAGCTAGAAGAAAAGTGAAATCAGGAAAGGCCACAGAAGCAGATCAAGTTTATCCAGAAATGATTAAAAACCAAGGAAGAGAGGCAGACAAACAATTACATACAATATGCCAATAAGCATGGAAGTCCAAACAGGTACTAGACGACTGGAAAAAGGGACCGATAGTACCAATACACAAGAAATGATCCACTATGGAATGCTCAAACTGTAGAGGGACATCACTACTTAGCGTACCAGGAAAAATGTATGCCAGGATACTGGAAATGGGACTAAGGAAAAGAGTAGAAGATCAGATTGAAGAACATCAGAGTGGATTTAGACCAGGAAGAAGTGTACAAGATCACCTATTTACAATTAGACAAATAATAGAAAAATTCCTTGAGAGAAACATTGATTTGCACCTGTTTTATTGACTAGAAAAGACATTTGACATGACACAATGAGGAAGACAATGTAGAGCAACATTTAATAGAAGCCATTAAAAGTTTTCACAATAAACCAACATGTACAGTGAGAGTAGCTGGAAACATATCTGCAGAATTTGATGTAGATATAGGAGTAAGACAGAGTTGTATCCTAAGTCCTCTTTTTTGTTTATCACATTCATGGATTAAGTCGCAAAGGCATCCTCAAAAATGAAGAAAATGAAAGTGGGTATGTGGAAGCTCAAACCAGTAAATTTATCAATGCTTTCATTTGCCGATGATTTAGTTCTGTTTGGAAAATCAGAATTTGACCTTCAGTCGAATATCAACATGATGAACAATAAACTAAATAAAAGAGGAATGAGAGTAAATGCAAAGAAAACCAAAACAATGCTGGTAACTAGGGAAGCTAAAATACAAAATCTTAAATTGGCCAGGAGAATTTAAAACAACTTCAAATCTACAATTACCTAGGAGTAATGATTAACTCAGCGGGAAAACTAAGATAAGAAATCAGCCAGAGAATCTAAAAGGCAATGACAATATATAACCATCTAGGAAAGACATTTATAGGTAAACAAGATTTGTCAACAAAAACCCAAATGGCAGTATACAACACAGTTTATTGTCCTACTCTCCTCTATGGCAGTGAAACCTGGACTTTAGACAGTAGAGAATACAGTAGAGTACTAACAGCTGAAATGAAATATCTAAGAAGAGAGTAGTTGTAAAAATTAAAAAAGATAAAATCAGAAACATAACAATAAGAGATCAAACCAAAGCAGATGGCATAAAAACTAAGATAGAAATAAATCAATTGAGATGGTTTGGGCATGTAAACAGAATAAATGACAATAGAATAGTAAAAATTAGTATACAGTGCTAAAGCCAAGGTCAAAAGACCAAAAGGCAAACCTCGGAGAAATTGGAAAGAAGATATAAAAGAGGCATTAAAGTATAGAAATTTAACTTTTTTGGAAGGAAACAGAAAATGCTAGGACAGGGCATCCTGAGAAAGATCATCTCAGGTATCTGAACCCTTAGACCGAAAGGTAGAATGGGAATTGATAAAGAAAGAAAGAATTAATAAAGGGGGCAAAAAGACACTTATCCCTACAGAAGCTATACTGACACTAACAGTTCTGAGACTACTGTGAGTTTACAGAGCATTCTGCTTGTTACCATACAAACGGAGACATTTTGCTTGTTTCCATACAAAAGGAGCATTCTGCTTGTTTCCATACAAAAGGAGCATTCTTCTTGCTTCCATACAAAAGGAGCATTCTGCTTGTTTCCATACAAAAGGAGCATTCTGCTTGCTTCCATACAAAAGGAGCATTCTCTTTGTTTCCATACAAAAAGAGCATTAAATCTTTTTATCATACAAAAGGAGCATTCTGTTTGTTACCATACAAAAGGAGCATTCTGCTTGTTACTATACAAACGGAGCATTGTGCTTGTTTCCATACAAAAGAGAGCATTGTGCTTGTGTCCATACAAAAGGACTTGTTTCCATACAAACGAGCATTGTGCTTGTTTCCATACAAAAAGAGCATTCTGCTTGTTTCCATACAAAAAGAAGCATTTCTTGTGTCCCTACTTGTTTCAATACAAAAAGCATTCTGCTTGTTTCCATACAAAAGGAGCATTCTGCTTGTTTCCATACAAAAGGAGCAGTCTGCTTGTTTCAATACAAAAGGAGCATTCTGCTTGTTTCCATACAAAAGGAGCAGTCTGCTTGTTTCCATACAAAAGGAGCATTTTGTTTGTTTCCATACAAAAGTAGCATTCTGCTCGTTACCATTTAATAGAAGATGCAATTCTTTAGGATCACAGCTTTAAAAGAACTACGTAAAAAAGGAACAAAGATCATTTGTACTGGTGAGTGGATTGCTATTGTTGAGTCAAATACACAACGTAGCCTTGAAATGACAATATAACATTAAAGTCCGTTTTGGGTAGTTTTGAGAGAATCGCTGTAAAGATTCCAAAAACAGAACTTTCCTTTGCACATCCAGCCTTATACATCACTAAAATGAGCCTAAATAGGAGTCAATGACCCCTTTGATACGTCGTTTGAAAACAGATCACACACATAATACAAGTCCATGGTGTGTTTATTTGATTTTGGAAAGACCACGACAAATTATTTAAACTTGATAGGCTTACCGGATGTGAGCTTTTTGAGGTGGCATGTCTGGATGATTGCAGGCCATCCCAGCACCGATCAAGACACCGTCTCTCTCCCCCCAGTGGCGGACATTCACAAAGTCACGGCTAGAGATCACACCGCCAGCAATTTCTGCAGCAACAGTATGTAACACGTCTGTGTTCTCATCTACCATTTGCAGTGTCTGAAGAGGAAAATGCGGGACAAAATCAGAAATACAACAGTAAGAGATCAAACCAAAACAGTTGGCACAAAAACTAAGATTAGATAGAAAGAAATCAGCTCAGAGGGTTTGGGCATGTAAACAGAATGAATGAGAAGAGAATAGCTAAAACAGTATACAATGCTAAAATCCAAGGTAAAAGACCAAAAGGCAGACCTCGGAGAAAGTAGGAACAAGATTATAAAAAAGAGGCACTAAAGCAAAGAAATTAAACCTTCACCAAAGGAAACAGAAAATGTCAGGACAGGGTAGACTGGAGAAAGATCATTTCGGACATCTAAACCCATACACCAGAAGGTAGAACGAGAACTGATAAAGAAAGAAACAAATCAAGAAAAAAAAAAATAAGTAGCGATATATATTTACAAACCATGAAGGATAACCCAAAGATATACATTTATTTTTTTCTCTCAGACCAGGGTCATAGGGAGAAAATGATGTGATTTCTCTTTTCTTTTTTTCTTTCAATATCTTTATCCTTCTTGGCTTACCGATAACCAGTGACATTTATATTATGTGCACCTTTGTGCTACAGAAAGTGATACAAAATCGAGACTAAATTTATGGCAATGACGGGGGGGGGGGGGGGGGGTAGAACACTGCCATTCTATGGGGCCTCATGGCTGAGAGGAACTTTACTGATTACTACTATACTACATAGAAACAAATTCCACATTTTGCTTGTTAGCTTGAAGCCTTTCACTAGTAGGCCTACATAGCTGTTAACCTTTTCAAATTGAAAACACGGACTCTAACTCTGACTGCCCCAAGTATTACAAACTTGGATCATGGCCAGTGATATAGTGATATTCCAGAAAACATGGATAATTTGACTTAAAGGTAAAAATAAAATCTTGGCCTTTGAAGGGAAATTTGACAGTGCTTTTGTGAACTCAGAATGCTGTCTTCAGACCGTCCCCCTAATTTCTCTTGTCTCTGTTAACTCTCAAATATGCATTTTTCAAGATAAGTATAGACATATAGAGACTTACAGACTCGAGTGAAAAAAACAACAACTCCATACTAAATATGTTTTTACCTACTGGTTGCCAGCTATGCTAGTACTAAAAGTATTTACCTACTGGTTGCCAGCTATGCTAGTACTAAAAGTATTTACCTACTGGTTGCCAGCTATGCTAGTACTAAAAGTATTTACCTACTGGTTGCCAGCTATGCTAGTACTAAAAGTATTTACTACTTGTTGCCAGCTATGCTAGTACTAAAAGTATTTACTACTTGTTGTCAGCTATGCTAGTACTAAAAGTATTACCTACTTGTTGTCAGCTATGCTAGTACTAAAAGTATTACCTACTTGTTGCCAGCTATGCTAGTACTAAAAGTATTACCTACTTGTTGCCAGCTATGCTCGTACTAAAAGTATTACCTACTTGTTGCCAGCTATGCTAGTACTAAAAGTATTACCTACTGGTTGCCAGCTATGCTAGTACTAAAAGTATTTACTACTGGTTGCCAGCTATGCTCCTACTAAAAGTATTTACTACTGGTTGCCAGCTATGCTAGTACTAAAAGTATTTACTACTGGTTGCCAGCTATGCTAGTACTAAAAGCTTTTACTACTGGTTGCCAGCTATGCTAGTACTAAAAGTTTTACTACTGGTTGCCAGCTATGCTAGTAGTAAGTTTTACTACTGGTTGCCAGCTTATGCTAGTACTAAAAGTATTTACCTACTGGTTGCCAGCTATGCTAGTACTAAAAGTTTTACTACTGGTTGCCAGCTATGCTAGTACTAAAAGTTTTTACTACTGGTTGCCAACTATGCTAGTACTAAAAGTATTTACCTACTGGTTGCCAGCTATGCTAGTACTAAAAGTTTTTACTACTGGTTGCCAGCTATGCTAGTACTAAAAGTATTTACTACTGGTTGCCAGCTATGCTCCTACTAAAAGTATTTACTACTGGTTGCCAGCTATGCTAGTACTAAAAGTGATTTACTACTGGTTGGAGGATGAAAGTACTAGAAAGTATTTCCAACTGGTTGCCAGCTATGCTAGTACTAAGTTTTTACTTTTTTCAATAACTGCCTCATAGGAGGATGGGAAAAAAGCTTAGAGAGGAAAAGATTCCAACCTTCCACCATGTTTGGCGATCTCAGAAAGAAATGGAAAGAAACAGCTTGATGGAAAGAAAAAGCTTAGAAAGAGATGAGAGAGAAATAAAAAGAGAGAGAAGAAGAGAGAGAGAGAGAGAGAGAGAGAGAGAGAGAGAGAGAGAGAGAGAGAGAGAGAGAGAGAGAGAGAGAGAGAGAGAGAGAGAGAGAGAGCGAGAGAGACAGACAGACAGACAGACAGATAGACAGACAGACAGACAGAGGGAATGAAGAAGAAGGAGAAGAAGAGGAGTGAGAATAAAAAAAATAAAAAATAATTAATAATAATAATAATAACAATAATAATAATAATAATAATAATAATACTAATAATACTATTAATATTAATGATAATAATGTGTAAGAGCAAAAGGAAGGAGGTGAAAAGAAAGAGGAAGGGAGGGGAAGGAAGAGAGATAGGGAGGAAAGGGGATAAGGGAGTAGACAGCCCCGAGATAGGAAAAGCGAAAGAGGGAGGGAGCGGGGCAGAACTTTCCGTACTCTGCATTCTGACATGGTGGATTCCAAGATGGCGCTTCTTCTCCTTCAAAGTTGTCTCATCAAATAAGGCCTCAGCGCCATATCCATAATTGCCTGAGAGACAAAAATAAAAAGAAAGTGATATTTATCTTTGATCTAACTGGTGATTTGCTCAAGAAATCAAGGTGAAAAAACCCCAAAACGACCAGGTAAAACATAGATCTCTTCCAAAGCATAAACCTATAGAAATTTCAGTTTGTTTCATTAACATTTACCCTGCCCACAACACATTTATGTGGTGATCTCGAGTCTGAATTTAGAGAGAACAGCAAGATGGAAGACAGGTTGAAAGAGTGACAGGAAAGAAGTAGACTCTAATTCATAGTGCCTGTCGTGCCTGTCAAACCACCCACACCTATGCCTGTCAAACCACCCACACCTATGCCTACAAACCACCCACACCTATACCAAACCACCCACACCTATGCCTGTCAAAAAACCACCCACACTATACCTGTCAAACCACCCACACCTATGCCTGTCAAACCACCCACACCTATGCCCTGTCCACACCCTATGCCTGTCAAACCTGTCAAACCACCCACACCTATGCCTGTCCACACCTATGCCTGTCAAACCATCCACACCTATGCCTGTCAAACCATCCACACCTATGCCTGTCCACACCTATGCCTGTCCACACCTATGCCTGTCAAACCATCCACACCTATGCCTGTCAAACCACCCACACCTATGCCTGTCAAACCACCCACACCTATGCCTGTCAAACCACCCTCACCTATGCCTGTCAAACCACCCTCACCTATGCCTGTCAAACCACCCACACCTATGCCTGTCAAACCACCCACACCTATGCCTGTCAAACCACCCTCACCTATGCCTGTCAAACCACCCACACCTATGCCTGTCAAACCACCCACACCTATGCCTGTCAAACCACCCTCACCTATGCCTGTCAAACCACCCTCACCTATGCCTGTCAAACCACCCTCACCTATGCCTGTCAAACCATCCACACCTATGCCTGTCAAACCACCCACACCTATGCCTGTCAAACCACCCACACCTATGCCTGTCAAACCACCCACACCTATGCCTGTCAAACCACCCTCACCTATGCCTGTCAAACCACCCTCACCTATGCCTGTCAAACCACCCACACCTATGCCTGTCAAACCACCCACACCTATGCCTGTCCACACCTATGCCTGTCAAACCACCCACACCTATGCCTGTCCACACCTATGCCTGTCAAACCACCCACACCTATGCCTGTCAAACCACCCACACCTATGCCTGTCCACACCTATGCCTGTCAAACCACCCACACCTATGCCTGTCAGACCACCCACACCTATGCCCGTCCACAACTATTAACAGACAAGAGCAAAAAAAATAACAATTGTAGATAACAAGATGGAGCAACAATGAACATGCTCAACAAATGGTTGAGGGACATCGCGAGTCATAATGTGACACTTTGGACAACAAATGGTTGAGGGACATTGCCAGTCATAGTGTGACACTTTGGACAACAAATGGTTGAGGGACATTGCGAGTCATAGTGTGACACTTGGGACAACAAATGGTTGAGGGACATTGCGAGTCATAGTGTGACACTTTGGACAACAAATGGTTGAGGGACATTGCGAGTCATAGTGTGACACTTGGGACAACAAATGGTTGAGGGACATTGCCAGTCATAGTGTGACACTTTGGACAGAAATGAAAAAAAAAGACAAACAGGGGCACACACGAGTCACTAGCGACTGTAGTTGATTGGTGTGAAGGGATGGCTGGGAGAGTCCATTTTTGGAGCGTCTTGAGGCTGAAGGTTTATGGATGGCACAGAGAGACAGGACTCTCCCTTGTCTTCCATAGCACCGGCAGTTATTTTTAATGTCATGTTTCATGTGACTCTCCTGCTATTTCCATTGCAATAGTTTACACCAAGGATAGACGGTAAAAGTAAAGTTCCTTCAAGGTCATTACGGCTCATAGCGATGGAGAGAAATACGGTTTCTATAGCGCGAAGCGGAACAGGTGATGATAATCACCTCCTGAACAGGACACTAGACTGACGTAGGTTTTTACTCCCAAGCTAGTGCTTGTACATATTTTGCACCTGGGTCGAGTGGGGAAATACGTGTTAAGTGTCTTTCCCAAGGAACACAACGTCGGGCCTAGCGTTGCCAGGATTCGAACCAGGGACCTCATGTTCTCCAGTTCGGTAGCCTAATCACTCGGCCACCGATGTCACTACAAAGGCAAGATGCATTAGCCTTCAACTCAAGACAATATCCAAAATGGACTGTCCCGTTATTTCCCTTGCACCCTTCAATTAGGAATGTGTGTAAAGAGAGTTGGGGACTGAATAACTTGATTCAGAGGAATTTGGATGAAGAGGGAGGGGCGCGGTGTTCTCTTCTTCTGAAGACCTGATTGCCAGCCCTCTTAAAGGTTTGTTTCATTTTAGTCGTAATATCGAGCGCATGATTTTGAAAAAGTAACAATCATAACATTTCTACACTGTTTTTTGAGCTGGCTGAGTTTCATGTAAGGTTTGAGTAGGAAGAAATGACTATGACACATCATGGTGACTCATTGCCAGAACTTTTCTGTTCTTAATCATTGGCGTTTACCCCCCCCCCCCCCCCCCCCCCCCCCGACTGTAAGCACTGTATTACACAGTGGCCAAAATGTGATGAGCAACTACGTTGACCTCATACCCCTCACTGTTTCCTATAAAGTGGTCAGAAAGGATTTCAAAATTCGTATAAGGAAGACAATGGGGTATCTATGAACAATATTACAAAAGTAACTTTGTGTTTTTGATACTTTAAATATAATATAGTCTAACCTTTAAAAAACTGTGTTGTACCAGGCCAGAATCAAAGTCAAAATTCAACCCAAAATTGTAAACAGGCCAGTATCAAAGTCAAATTCAACCCAAAATTGCAAACAGACAAGTATCAAAGTTTACAGCTGATATTTAACTAACAACGGAAATTTCACCAATAAACAAAATCATCAAAATATTTAAAAAAAACCTCAATGGTGATGTTACCTGTAGTCTAAAGACTTTGTCACCTTTGATTTTCTTGCTGCGGACTATGCCAGTGGTCAGATCCGATACCCGTCTCCAACTTCCAGTGGCCTCTGGGCTGTTGATGTACGACCATAACACTTCAAACGAGTGTTTTCCCAGATTGACATAGTCATTTTCCTGAAATATTACACAAACCTATAAGTTTTTGCAATTCCCTACTTGAGGTAAAGCATAAAAAAAACACCCCAAAAACCCACATTGAAACTCGCTGGCATGTTAATGTTATTCATAGCCAACGACAACAACAACAACAATGACAATGACAATGGGTTTTCTTATGACCTACAGTCAAACAAGACAAATTTGTACATGTATTTCAAACCAAATTTTAGCAAATAATAATAATAATAATAATAATAATAATAATAGTAATAATAAAACAACCCCCAAAGCAGTGGTCTTGTTGTTGGCCTTAAAATGTCAAATGACTTTTAACCCGCACATGCAGAAACTGCCCCTTCCGACTTTTTTCATTCATCTCCAATAATCGAACTTAAGCTAAATCCAACCCACTTGGATCAGAGCATGGTTTGCACTTTAAAAAATCCCCAGTAAATACACATACTTGCGTGCTGGCATTCAAAATCTAGCCTGCAAACTTTCCGCTTGTAGGGGTGAAGCACGTTATCCTTGAACTGCATCAACCCCATAATATACTAGCAAGTTTAAATAATGCACTGACCTTTGAACTGCCCATTACATGTTCAAAGTATATCAGTTTGGAAAAACCAAACAAATGCACTGGCCTTTGAAGGATGCCCATTACATGTTCAAAGTATCAGTTTCGACAAAAAATCCGAAACCAGAATTTGTTTAGGACACTAAAGGCGGATGAAATATGGATAATTGCCTATGTTAAAGAATTTCAGCAGCCATTGAGCATATAAGTGAACATATCAATGTAATGGGCAGTTCAATGAGTTATGCGTTATCAACGCTCACTAGTATAGAATAGATCGATGACAGCTATTAAAACAATTTTGGTCAAGTCTTAAAAAATACCATGAAGATACTAAAAAAAGAATCCTATTAACATTGCAGTTTCTTATTTACTATTCACCTTTAACTCATTTGAAGGAAAGGAAAGATAATACAAAATGTCAAAGGTCATTAAGCAGCAGTCAAATGGAATTTAATTTCCTTGAATCAATAAAAACCCAATACATGCACTAGGTAGTCTACAGTGTGATTAAGAAGAGCCAAGGTACTGAGCCAAGGTACTGAGCCAAGGTACTGGCATCTACTGTAATAGCCATTACTTAGCAAGTGAAAGTCACAAATACAGATTTAGGAACATCATCAAGTAATTAGTCTTCCCTCTAGCCATCATATCACTTCTTGCCTCTTTTCATTGTGACATTAAAATGAATATTCCCTTTACTTCATCTTGAGTCTACACATGCTGACTTTCAAAAAAATAAAATCTAATTGCCAATAAATTTTTTTTTAATTGTATGGAGCATTTGAAGGTCTTTAAAGCGTTGAATAATTAATCAATTACACAAATTTCAATTTCATTACTTTTGTTTTCTTCCCAAATTAGGCTGGTGTATATATGGTGCTAGGGTTCATGGTCATTGATATGCTAATTTAAAGTTCAATCTCACTGACATGCTAATTCAAATGCAAGAAAAGGTGTATGGGAAGGAAGAGGCACTGTCAGGGGAGGGGGCACTGTGAGGGAATTGCCACAGGAAATGAAGGCTCTACTCTGAATGTGCAATTTGCCTTTTACCTGGAGTAACAAGTCCTTTCTATACAAAATGAAAACAGGATTTCTTTGTGTTTCTTTGCTTTTTTTTTCTTCTTTTCTTTGCTATTTCGGTTTAAAATACATTTGACATGTGCTTCTATCCTGAATTCTACTTTTTCATAAAAAGAGAAAAAAGAAAAGAAGAACATTTTCTCCTTAAGATAATGCCCTATAGTTAAATTTTCTTTTCTTGCTTAAGTTTTTTATCTGTACTTTCTTTGGAGTAGGAATTAAAATAAAATTTTAAAATAAAAATCAAAATCAAGTTTTAGTTAATCTGTCATTGCGTTTTCAACTTCTTTCCTTTTGCTTTTATGACCGGTGTTGAGATGCCAATGGGATCTTTGGGCTGGGAGAGCAGAGGAATAGGTGAGGGGAATCACATTCTTTTTTCAGGGAGCAATGGTGTTGCATAACATAGACGTGCCAACTTTTCATTGGTTGTATTTTATTTTTAAAATATATAATATTTGATTACCATATTCTATTGACATTGCACATATTTGTTTTACCATGAAGTCTTTTGCCCGAGATAATTGAATTCCAGGGTGCTGCCTTTAAACTGTCATCAAGTTTGTTTTGTCTTTTGTTCACTGAGTATTGCCCCTTTATTAGTTGTAAAATTTGTGGGGACTTCAGTCTTTTGAAATTAAAAATCTTGCACAGATAAAACTCAAAATTCTTTCTTGTTTCTCTGCTTGTCACACAGTAACAAAAAAACAAAACAAAAACAAAATGTTTACAGGACAGTCAGCGACAAGGTGGCAAGAATCTAAAAGTTGTTGGACAAAAGATTCACGTTCAGTATGATGGATCTCACCAAAGACAAAAAAGCTCAAGAGCCCAGATTCTGAATGTCATGGCATGTTGTGATGGAAGATTTCAGCAGCAATTTTCTCTTTGCAAATCATTTAAATCAACATATATATTTGCATTAAAATTCATTTCCCTTGAAATTAACCTATCAAACATTAAATTCTATCTAAATACAATTCCTACAAACATATTGTAGGTAATATGTTCATACCACAGCCCTATGCTTTTTATTCTCATTACAGTAGCCAGTTAAGCTGTGTTGGCCAAATCAAAAGTTACTGCAACTACAAATTTTGTTTCTTCTTTATAGTAATTGACTAACTTAATTCTTTCCGTATTGTTGTCAGCGTGCATAATCTAAAATTTAACCACAAGCCGTTAACCCAATGAGGATTTTATAGTGATGTGTTTTATTGTCTTTTAAAGTCTTTAGTGCTATTGCTATGTTTAATTTCTGTTGACAGGTTGTTCTACAGACTTACTGTGCTAGGGTCAAATGAGTGTGTGATTATGTGGATGTCAAGGAGATTACAGCTATAGACACACACACACACACACACACACACACCTCTCTAGGATGGTCTAATCTAAAGTCATCGCAATCAGCTCTATTGAATGCATGGAAGATCTTACTAAATATCATCTTTTTCTTCTTCTTTGTCTTTCAGCTTTTCTCGTTAGGATTATCAATAAAAATAATTCTCTTGCCCATTTCAGTGGCTCATGTAACTAAACTTGTCATCTACAGCAATTACAAATAATATCACTTGAAATTTTTTAAAACCCAAAAAACCCCAACAAAAAATCTACGGAAAAAATAAAATAAAATTCTTTTGCATTAACGTATATCATTAAATTCAATAAAACGATGAGTTCAAACCTACAAGTTTCTCTTTTTGTGTGACAGAACAAATAATCATTTGTGATAGTTTTCTTTTTCCGTTTGTGTTCAAGTAACCAGGCCTCCTGGCCCGATCTTTGTGTCATGTCATTCACTTAAGTTTTACTTTTGTTTTTTCTCTGAAGAGTATCGAAAAAGACAAGGAGGTTGTCACATTGGGTAGCTCTGCAAAGCACACGGGCCCCAAACCACACAAAGGCCATAAGGGTATAGCAGTGCCCCCGCTACCTCTAGCATGCAACTATTAATGGATGAGAAGCTTGCCTGGCGGGTGGGGCTGCTGGTAGACGGAAGGCTGCGGTAGTCTCCCCCGCCACTGCTTGTCGCTGGTCTTGTTGGCCGATGAGGCCCGTCCTCCTGGTCTGAATCTGAACAAGATAATAAAAAAAATTGTTAACACATTCTTGTGTAAATGAGTGAAGGTGGTAAATGCAAAGTAGTATTGGGGGTGAACAAGCCTTACTTTAATAGGATGATATAGTTGTAAACTTGTATAATTTATGTTAGAAAGGCGCTAAAAAACTTCACCACTTTGTCTCAGCAAGTTTTATTCAGTAGATTTAGAAATGCCAAAACTTTACCCGACTGTTTTAACATTTACCATTTGTCTCAACAAGTCTTACCAGCTTCAGATATGATATAAAACATTACAGCAGTGAATCCATCTCAACAGGCATAGGTAGCCTCAGCAACGTAGTTTCTAGTTATGTCTTCCATGACCGTTCAATTTAACTTGACATGAGTAACGCCTTAGTTTGAATTATCTTTCTCTAAAAAAAGAAACCGACCTGAACTTCAATTATAAACAGGCCGTATATATATATATAATTTCATCATTGATAAAACTTTCCCAAATGGCCGTGTAATGTTCCAACATTGATACATGTTTACGAACAAGCCTCACTTACAATGCACTAGCACTGATGAAATACCTCAGTAAATGAATTTGAATGAACTCTTAACTTACCTTGAGGTAACCTTCTTCACTATCAGTTGCAAAACAAATTCATATGTATACAAATGATATGCCCCCATTGTGCCCTCTTTGTGACCACCCCAATGAAACTTGTGACCCACCACCTTTTTTTAATGTTCCAAACTAAAAGACATAAGAAGAGACATTCCACTCACTCCAAAACTTCTTCTTCTCCGTCATAATAACTGATCAGCTCAATTCTTCTTGAGTATTACTGTCAGCACGTTAATAACCCAAAACATAATAACTGATCAGCTCAATTCTTCTTGAGTATTACTGTCAGCACGTTAATAACCCAAAACATAATAACTGACCAGCTCAATTCTTCTTGAGTATTACTGTCAGCACGTTTATTTTAATTTAACTCAAAACATAATAATAATAATTCTTCTTGAGACCAGCTCAAAACATAATTCTTCTTGAGTATTACTGTCAGCACACGTTTATTTTAATTTAACTCAAAACATAATAACTGACCAGCTCAATTCTTCTTGAGTATTACTGTCAACACGTTTATTTTAATTTAACCCAAAACATAATAACTGACCAACTCAATTCTTCTTGAGTATTACTGTCAACACGTTTATTTTAATTTAACCCAAAACATAATAACTGACCAACTCAATTCTTCTTGAGTATTACTGTCAACACGTTTATTTTAATTTAACCCAAAACATAATAACTGACCAACTCAATTCTTTTTGAGTATTACTGTCAACACGTTTATTTTAATTTAACCCATAATAAAAACATAATAACTGACCAAAACTCAATTCTTCAATTCTTTTTGAGTATTACTGTCAACACGTTTATTTTAATTTAACCCAAAAATATTAATGACCAATTTTCTTGAGTATTATTTTAACACGTTTATTTTAATTTAACTCAAAACATAATAACTGACATCAATTCTTTTAGTATTACTGTTTTTAAATTTAACCCAAAACATAATAAGACTAACTCAATTCTTCTTGAGTATTACTGTTAACACGTTTATTTTAATTTAACCAAACAATATTAATCCAATTTTCATTTTAAAGGGATATATTTAATTCTGGTCTTCAGTCCTGAGTTTTATTTCCACAGCTTTACTGTACTAGGGTAAAATGAGTGCAGGTAAATGAGTGCAGGTGACAATCAATGTTTGAAGATGGACCCATGTACGTTTGACAGACTGATCTAGGTATTGTTGGGTTAAGTTTAAGCTTGATACTCAAGAACACCATAATATATGGAATTCTCAACTGATGGAAAACATCTGTAAATACCATTACGTAGCATTGGGCCAAAGGACAAATTAATATCGTTAAGCTGCTGGATCAATAGAAATAACATGCATGTACAAACGCTTGAGATAAAGGGCCCCATACGAAACAGGCCAGTGCCCTATTTTATACCCCGTAAAATGACAAAATTTCACCAACCGATTAATTGTCCAAGCTGTCTTTCTGTGGTGTGAGATCATGCGACATTTCCTTCTACTGTTGATGGCAGTTATCCTCTCGTAAATGTTAGTTTCTTACAAAAACTATTTTCAGCACATGAAGGAAAGAAAATTACAAGGAAACGAAGGGGGAGAAAACTTATAGCGATAGTGGTTTACCTGCAGGACTGTCCATAGGTGAGAAAAACTGATGGTCTTCTGTCATAAGTGACTGCAAATCATCGGCAGCAAACCGTTGATAATGTGACCCACCTCCGACTGCGCCATAAGCTGAAAGACACCATGTTGAGAACATATAGTGACCAACCATTATCAGATTATTTTTATCTGATTTTGAGAGGTAAACGTTACACTGATTTTTCACAATCCAATTATTTTTTACTTGAAGTTAAAATGAGTTGGTGATGTTTTCCTTGACTTAATCATTAATTCACACAGAAAAACTATAAGAAATCAATCTGAGAAGAGATGAAAAGATGATGTTTTCCTTGACTTAATTCTTAATTCACACAGAAAAACTGTAAGAGGTCAATCTGAGAACGGGCGAAAAGAAATCCCTTACTTTTTGACACTTGCTCCGAGCTTAAAGACATCATATCAAATTAGAATATTACTTTTTTTTTTTACTGCTACTACTACTAGCTACCATTGTTACTATAATTATCCTACCAGTGCGGGCTGTGGCTTTTTCAGCTGGAGCTCCAACTTCTTCTCATGGGGTAAAACTTTGAAATCCAAAATCCAACTTTCAACCCATGCCAGGACAAAGGCAATGATGATTAGACAATAGCTCAGTGGATTGTTTCTCGAGTTTGAAAACTGTAACAAAACAACACCAAAAAAGAAGAGAAAAGGAGGGTTATGAAAATATTCCTGTTCCTTCCTTGACACACACAGTGTAATAAAATTAGGTTGTTTACATTGGAATTTACTCTGCCCACCACATATGGTGATCTCAGGGTGAGCTAAATAACAAGATGAAAAGATAAGTGAAATGAGGAAAGGAAAGAAGTAGGACCTACCATGAGCAAAACCCGACCGCCAACTACCAAAAATATATTTGGCGACATATTTGACTATTTTTGGCTGTTATTTCAAAGAACAACAATATCTCACTTGCGACGGAATAGACAAACAGTGAGGCAAGGAGCATGCGTGTCGAAAGTGAAAAATAAGAACATGAAATAATATCAAAGTATAAAACAAAATAAAAATAGTCCGGGTAAAAGGAGGAGAAAAGAAAAAGAAAGAATTGAAATATTTAGAGAAAACAAAAAAGACAAAAATTGTGATAGCACAGAGAACGGATTGATTATCAAAATGTTAGCTTGTGACACGTCGTAAACTATTTTGGGATTTTGACTCAAACATAAGATTTTGTTTGTCTTTTAATTTAGGTTATTTGTTCTGATAGCAGGCCTTTGTAACTGTCAGGTGACTTTTTCATCAAAATCAATTAGAAGGAAAACTTCTTCAGAAGAGGTAAAGAAATCAGAAGCCAATACACCTCCCTCATACCCTGCCCTTGTGGCGTCGGTGGCCGAGGGGTTAGGCTGCCGGACATGGGGATCATGAGGCCCTAGGTTGGAATCCTAGCCAAGCTAGGTCTGAGTTCCTTAGGAAAGACACTGAACACACATTTTCCCCCATCGACCAGGGGCAAAATATGGGTACTAGCACTAGCCTGGGAGTAAAACTCTGCGTCAGACTAGCATCCTGTCCAGGAGGTTATTATTATCCCTTGTTCTACTTCAGGCTATAGAAACTGGATAAGCTCCATGGGCTGTCCATGGACTGTAATCGGCTTGAAGAAACTTTTGTTTACTTGCTTTACCCCCCCCCCCCCCCCAAGTACTTAATAATAGTATTACAGTATGATGACTACTCAAAGCAGAAAGGGAATGAAAATGGGAAAATCAAGGTAGAAAGAATAAAAATGCAAGATTGAAAAACAAACTTGCACTCAACAATAAAAAACTCTCTTCTTCAATCAATCTTCTCTTAAACCTTTTTTGGTTATGAGCTCAATATAAAACACTCACATCAAACACAAAAATCTTAGCGATCAGCATGGCTGAGGAGAGGGCTGTGCATATCTGAAAAAAGAAAACAACCAAAATTGAATCTTTGTTAACATAATGCATTGACTTCTAATAACTTGGATAGAGATGTGCGACTTGCAATCTGATAAATACATTTGACTTTTAAAATTTGATTTGATTTGATTTACACACATCCACAACTACGGTGATCTCGGGGTTTTTGGTAGGATTTTTAATTTTGCCAGGACTGCCCTGCAAACAACCAAGGGATCTTTAACGTGTACAGAGTGTTGTGATCTGCACATGGGATCTCCTTTTTTATTGTCCGTTCCGATGGGACTAGGTATCGATCCGCCTACCTGGACCAGGGGTAGATTTTTGCTCGAAAAAACTCAAGACAATTTTTCAACTGTTGGTGGGACTCGAACCCACTACCATTTTAGTTGAGAGGCCTTCAACATGATCTTGTGTAAAGTTCAAAGTGTTTCTATTTCATTATTGAAAACATATTAAAACAGTACTTACGGCAACAACAACCCAATGTCTCAGACGGTATAAGCAGTAAGCCAAAAGGAGACTCGTGAATCTGGCTGCTGAAAGCATCTGGAATGAAAAGTAAAAATGGTAAAGTGTTACTTACAGAGCTTCAGGAGCTGAGAGGTTGCTAACTGTTGTCAAATTTAAGCCTGCTTAGATGTATTCTTGAAACAATTACAGATGTGAGATATAAATATCAATAGAAAAACTCAAGACTGCCCCCCCCCAGCTAAAAAAAGCTAAAAAAATTAAAAAAAAAAATAATAAAAATTAAGATCCTCTAAAACACACACAACAAAAAAAGCAAATCAATACAATTAAAAAAAAAGCTCAATTTTCATTGCTTTGAAGAAATAAAATTCAAGTGTATGAATACAATCCTCTAGTTGAACGTTCCCAAGCTATTCGAAAAGCGTCAACTCACCACTGTGTCAAAGAGCGAAGTTTTAAATTCGTAGTCCTTGACCTGTTTTTCAAATGCGCTGTAGCCGGTGTCCCCTATCAACTGAAAAAAAAGAAGAAAAAGAAAAAGAGTAGAAGACATTAAAAGATATTCCCTGTGACAGCACACTATTTGAGAACTTGAAACTTTAAATAAATTCCCTTCAAGGCCATTACGGCCAACAGACAGAGGGGGGATCTCACCCCGGTATCCAAAACCTGAAGCAGAACACGTGATTTTTTTGACTTTGATTTGATTTGATTTTGACCCACACCCATACTTAAGGTGACATCGGGGGGTTTTTAGTAGGATTTTCTATTTTGCCAGACTGTCCTGTAAACAGCCAACGGATCTTTAATGTGCACAGAGTGTTGGGAGCTGCACAAGGCACCTTTTTTTTTTATCGTTCATCTCCGATGGGACTAGGTGTCGATGCGCCTACCTGGACCAGGAGGGTCCCGAATCAATAAACAGGAGTATGAAGATCACTCAGTTGTTTACTCTTTGCACAAAAGAACTTTTTTTTAACGATAACTTCTTTGTCACATCCACAAGAAATGTTTAAATTTAAAAAAAACAAAACAACAAAGAAAGCGGCAAATTTCATAAAAAAGAAAAGAAAAAAGGGACATAAAAAAGGTCAAATTACCACAAAAATAGTTGCGGCACATTAGGAAAAAAAACAAGCACACCTTACAAAAGACAGCGAGGAAGACAACTTGATACATAATGACCTGAATCATACCTAACGTAGCAAGACAGCAAACATTGAGCACGACCACTAACCTGTGTGTAAATGACCCACAATATAAACATCAAGATAAGGTCAAAGGTCACAAAGAGACAGAAGGTCCGCCTGGTGGTGGACATCTTGCCGTTGCGCCCCATGACGTCAAAGGGTGACGCCGGACTCCACCATGTGGCTGTCTTCCGGGATGACATTGGGAATGCTGACGATGAGAAAGAAGACACATTGATTGACAGCTTTGATTTGATTTCATTTACCCCATGCACTGCTAAGTTGATCTCGGGGGATTTTGGTAGGATTCAAAACAAAATTTCGCCCGGACTGCCCTGTAAACAGCCAAGAGATCTTTAATGTGCGTAGTGTGATCTGCACATGGGACCTCCTTTTTATCGTCCATCTCCAATGGGACTAGGTGTCAATCCACTTACCTGGACCTGGGGATAAATTTCGCACAAAAAAAAAAATCAAGAAAGTTATTCAACTGTTGGCGGGGCTTGGACCCACCCACCCCTTTTGGTTGAGATGCCGACACATTGCCTTTTGACCACCGAGTCCTCTGGATTGACAGCATTGTTAGCTTTGGCCAAAGCTCCATCTTTTCTTTCTGTCACTGGAATATTTACCCTGCTCGACATATTATGCTGTCATCTCAGGGTAAGTTAAGAGGAAACAGCAAGATCTCTTTTCATGTCGTTTATTTATTTGTTTCATTGAAATCCAGCCCGTCTACCATATGCGGTAATTTCAGGGTGAATAAGAGGAAACAGCAAGATGAAAGGTAAGCAAAAGAGTGAAAAGAAAGAAGTAGGACCTACCAGCAGTCCTTGCCAACCATCAGCTCGTTTCATTGAGGTCTACCCTACCCACCGTATGCCATGTGAGATCTCACAGCAAAGATGAAAGACTAGTGAAAGGGAAGGTGTAGGATCTACCACCCAGTAGTGCCCACTGACCATCCATTTAGCTTTGGCTATTGTTATTGTTAGTTGCAAGTTATCCCATCAACCATTTGCGCCATCAACCGCTTGTGCCATCAACCATTTTGCCATCAACTTTGGCTATTGTGCCATCAACCATTTGTGCCATCAAGGTTTTGTGCCATCAACCGCTTGTGCCATCAACCGTTTGTGCCATCAACCATTTGTGCCATCAATCGTTTGTGCCATCAACTATTTGTGCCATCAACCGTTTGTGCCATCAACCGCCATCAACCATTTGTGCATCAACCATTTGTGCCATCAATCATCAATCAACATTTGTGCCATCAATCATTTGTGCCATCAATCATTTGTGCCATCAACTATTTGTGACATCAACCATTTGTGCCGGCGAACCTCTTCACACATGATTGTGTCTTCTATATTGAAAATGGCTTTTTGTGCAATGAAAAAGATCTGTGCCATCAGTAGCTCCTTCTGTGAGCTCAATTTGTTGACAATCTTTGTGCCATCATTTCGTTTCTCTTTGAAGGCGAAGTTGACAATGAAGATGATGATAACACATTTATTGTTAATCAAGATAGGTCATCAATCATTTGTGCAATCAACTATTTGTGCCATCAACTATTTGTGCCGTCAATCAACCATTAAAGCATCAATCATTTGTGCCATCATTTGTGCCATCAACTATTTGTGCCATCAACCGGTGCCATCAACCGTTTGTGCCATCAACATTTGTGCCATCAACCGTCGTGTCAGTCAAAGGTTGTGCCATCAACCATTAGACCATCAACTAAGGTCTTCTATATTGAAAATGGCTTTGTTGTCGTTCTATGAAAAAAGATCTGTAGGGTCAACTAAACCAGTTGCTCCTTGTCAGTCAATTTGTAGACAATCAACTAAAGCAGATATCCGCTTGTCAGTCAAACGGTTGACCGTGAAGAACTAAAGCAGACGTCGTGTCAGTCAAATGGTAGACCGTCAACTAAAGCAGATCGTGTCAGTCAAGATAGACCGTCAACTAAAGCAGACGTCATGTCAGTCAAACGATAGACCGTCAACTAAAGCAGATGTCGTGTCAGTCAAACAGTAGACCGTCAACTAAAGCAGACGTCGTGTCTCAAACAGCAGGCCGTCAACTAAAGCAGACGTCGTGTCAGTCAAATGGTAGACCGTCAACTAAAGCAGACGCCATGTCAGTCAGACATCGCGGTCAGTCAAACGGTAGACCGTCAACTAAAGCAGACGCCGTGTCGTCAAATGGTGTCAGTCAAATGATAGACCGTCAACTAAAGCAGGCGTAGACCGTCAACTAAAGCAGACGCCGTGTCAGTCAAACAGTAGACCGTCAACTAAAGCAGACGCCGTGTCAGTCAAGCGGTAGACCGCCAACTAAAGCAGACGTCATGTCAGTCAAACAGTAGACCGTCAACTAAAGCAGACGCCGTGTCAGTCAAAGTAGACCGCCAACTAAAGCAGACGTCGTGTCAGTCAAATGGTAGACCGTCAACTAAAGCAGACGTCGTGTCAGTCAAATGGTAGACCGTCAACTAAAGCAGACGTCGTGTCAGTCAAATGGTAGACCGTCAACTAAAGCAGACGTGGTGTCAGTCAAATGATAGACCCGTCAACTAAAGCAGACGTCATGTCAGTCAAATGATAGACCGTCAACTAAAGCAGAAACGTAAACATGTCAGTCAAATGGTAGACCGTCAAATAAAGCAGCACGTGGTGTCATCAAATGGTAGACCGATCAAATAAAGCAGAGCATCACGTCGTGTCAATTCAATTATTTCTATTACCTTCAACTACAGCAGAAACATTATTTCTATTAATTTATGATTCTTTCTATTAATTTATAATTATTTCTATTAATTTATAATTATTTCTATTAATTTATGATTATTTCTATTAATTTATAATTATTTCTATTAATTTATAATTATTTCTATTACTTTATTATTATTTCTATTACTTTATTATTATTTCATTACTTTATTATTATTTCTATTACTTTATAATTATTTCTATGGGAATTTAAACATTATTTCTATTAATTTATAATTATTTCTATTACTTTATAATTATTTCTATTAATTTATAATTATTTCTATTAATTTATAATTATTTCTATTAATTTATTATTATTTCTATTAATTTATTATTATTTCAACATAATCCCCAATCGTTTCCACGCATAGCCTCCAACAACAGACCAGTGACTGCACTGCTTTGAAAAAAGAAATCACAAGACACGTTACGACACTAGCGAATCACTTCTGTGTGCACCTCGTCATCACTGCACAGAAATCTCTCACTGAGAGGCCTCTTGAGTCTACGCAACAAAAACAAAAAACAATTAAAGCTAAATCGGGGCTGTAAGTAGTGTAAGGGGTGGATGGATGGGGGGTGTGTGGGTAGGGTGTCCTAAAACCTTGCTTACCTTGCTTTTTCGAATGTGATCACGCGTTTTTTGACGTGTGTGTGGTCAAGCACTATCATGTTGCAGCAAAGTGTTGTTGTTGTTGTTGTTGTTGTTTTTTCTCTCTGAATAAACTCGCCTCAAACGTTATTGAAATCTTCGTAAAAGTCAACGCAACGATCGGAATTCACTGTTCTCCCAATTATCCCAGAAGTCCAAAATGAACAATTCCCCCGCAGTTTCCACAACACTAAACATTGACGAGCTCGTTTGTAGCAGCAGTTACCAAAGGTCGTCCACCACAGATCTGGTGGAAGCTGCATCAGTTCTACTGGTGGTGAAAACATTCACAACTCACGCGCCTTTGTTGAACGAACCGTGTCGTGTGACGAAGACAAACCCGCGAGTCACCCGTGCCGAGTGCCATCTTCCACCCGTATGTGGACGTCTATATTCTACACTGGCAACACATGCCGTGAGCTGGTAAGTGTTGCGTTGGAAATTCGATCTCAACGCGCCCGTTCCTTCATGCTGGTGAATTCCTGGGTCTTGATCGGTTCGAACCATTGACGTGGTGGTGCTAGATCTAGTACTCTGTCGACGACGATGATTGGACAACGTGAGAAGCTGGTAGCATCAACAAAACTCGGCAACATCGCCAAGAACTGAGTGATGGACGCGTACGTGTAGTGTAAAGGTTTATCTTGGTGCTCTCGTTAGAATCGGAAATATCCGACAGACGACAAGACTTTTCAGCCCGCCCAAGTATGTGTGGGTGTGTGAGTGTGTGTGTGTTGTGTGTGTGTGTGAGTGTGTTAGTGTGTGAGTGTTTGTTTATGTGCGTACAATCAATATCCATATTATGATTCTCACCTGGAAGCAAAAACAGTGGATAAAGAGAGAGAGAGAGAGAGAGAGAGAGAGAGAGAGAGAGAGAGAGAGAGAGAGAGAGAGAGAGAGAGAGAGAGAGAGAGAGAGAGTGGGGAGGGGATATATATATATATATATATATATATATATATATATATATATATATATATATATATATATAGAGAGAGAGAGAGAGAGAGAGAGAGAGAGAGAGGGGGGGGGATCACACAGTGTCAGAGAAAGCCAACGATTCAATAAGACAATGACGGTGAAAATTCGATCGAAATGTACGGAGAGAAGAGATAATTGAACTTCTAAACAGCTCTGCAACAGAGCACAGTGAGTCAATGCATGGCTGGCATAGTCGTTAATACTTGATCACCATCGACTTCTTCATTCATCTTATTTACTACTATGAAACTTACCTTTGAGTCATTTTTATCTTTCCATTCGGTGTGTAATACAAAGGAGGTGGTGGCGGTGTCTCTAGCCAGGTACACGCTTTGTACAAACTGCTTTGTCCGTGTCACGGTGTCATTTGTCAAGGTCAAGCATTCTAAAGCACACACACACACACACACACACTATTTATTCATTCTACACGATTGGCAGCATGCACTAGGCGTCAGCCTTACGCGACTCGGTAGTCCAGAGGCAAGGCGTCGGCCTCTCAACCGAAAAGGTAGTGGGTTCGAGCCCTGTCAACGTTGAACATTTTCTCGATTTTTTCGAGCAAAATTTACCCCCCTCCCGGTCCTGGTAGGTGGATCGACACATAGTCCCATCGGAGACGGATGATAAAAAGGAGGTCCCGTGTGCGGATCACAACACTCTGTGCCCGTTAAATATCACTTGGCTGTTTACAAGGCAGTCCGGACAAAATTAAAAATAAATCCTACCCAAAATCCCTCGAGATCACCGTAGTTGTGGATGTGGGTAAATCAAATCAAAATAGATAAAATGTCATTTCTTCTCCTCCCACTCACCTTGAGTTGAAGAAATTATGATTTTGACTTTTGCTTGTTTCCAAGGGCCTTTGGAGGCGGCCACCCACTGGCTAGGGGGGGGTATTTAGCAAGTTTTAATTTATATTTCTGCCAGAGGGCAAGGCAAAATGTGAGTGTGAGACTGTGGTGTGGTGGTGTGGTGTGGTATGGTGTGGTATGGTTTGGTGTGGTGTGGTGTGATATGGTGTGGTATGGTATGGTGTGGTATGGTATGGTGTGGTGTGGTATGGTGTGGTGTGGTGTGGTATGGTATGGTATGGTGTGGTGTGTTGTGTGGTGTGGTGTGGTATGGTGTGGTATGGTATGGTGTGGTATGGTGTGGGTGTGGTATGGTGTGGTGTGGTGTGGTGTGGTGTGGTATGGTGTGGTATGGTGTGGTATGGTATGGTATGGTGTGGTGTGGTATGGTGTGGTATGGTATGGTGTAGTATGGTGTGGTGGTGTGGTATGGTGTGGTATGGTGGTGTGGTATGGTGTGGTATGGTGTGGTATGGTATGGTGTGGTATGGTGGTGTGGTATGGTGTGGTATGGTATGGTATGGTGTGGTATGGTGTGGTATGGTATGGTATGGTGTGGTATGGTGTATGGTATGGTATGGTGTGGTGTGGTGTGGTATGGTGTGGTATGGTGTGGTATGGTGTGGTGTGGTATGGTGGTATGGTGTGTTGTGTGGTATGGTGTGGTGGTGTGGTATGGTATGGTGTGGTATGGTATGGTGTGGTATGGTGTGGTATGGTGTGGTGTGGTATGGTGTGGTATGGTATGGTGTGGTGTGGTATGGTATGGTGTGGTATGGTGTGGTATGGTGTGGTATGGTGTGGTATGGTATGGTGTGGTGTGGTGGTATGGTATGGTGGTGGTATAGTGGTGTGGTATGGTGTGGTATGGTGTGGTGTGGTATGGTGTGGTGTGGTATGGTATGGTGTGGTATGGTGTGGTGTGGTATGGTATGTGTGGTATGGTATGGTGTGGTATGGTGTGGTATGGTGTGGTGTGGTATGGTATGGTGTGTGTGGTATGGTATGGTGTGGTGTGGTATGGTATGGTGGTGTGGTGTGGTATGGTATGGTGTGGTATGGTATGGTGTGATGTGGTGTGATATGGTGTAGTATGGTATGGTGTGATGTGGTATGGTATGGTGTGGTATGGTGTGGTATGATGTGGTATGGTATGGTGTATGGTATGGTGTGGTATGGTATGGTATGGTGTGGTGTGGTATGGTATGGTGTGGTATGGTATGGTGTGGTATGGTATGGTGTGGTGTGGTATGGTATGGTGTGGTATGGTATGGTGTGGTGTGGTATGGTATGGTGTCCTATGGTGTGGTATGGTGTGGTATGGTGTGGTATGGATGTGGTATGGTATGGTGTGGTGTGGTATGGTGGTATGGTATGGTATGGTGTCCTATGGTATGGTGTGGTATGGTATGGTGTGGTATGGTGTGGTGTGGTATGGTGTGGTGTGGTATGGTGTGGTGTGGTGTGGTATGGTGGTGTGGTGTGGTATGGTGTGGTGTGTATGGTATGGTGTGTATGGTGTGGTATGGTATGGTATGGTGTGGTGTGGTGTGGTATGGTGTGGTGTGGTATGGTATGGTATGGTGTGGTATGGTGTGGTGTGGTATGGTATGGTGTGGTATGGTGTGGTATGGTGTGGTATGGTATGGTGTGGTGTGGTATGGTGTGGTGTGGTGGTGTGGTGTGGTATGGTATGGTGTATGGTGTGGTGTGTGATATGGTGTGGTATGGTGTGGTGTGGTGTGGTATGGTGTGGTATGGTGTGGTGTGATATGATATGGTATGGTGTCCTATGGTATGGTGTGGTATGGTGTGGTATGGTGTGGTGTCCTATGGTGTGGTGTGGTATGGTGTGGTGTGGTATGGTGTGGTATGGTGTGGTATGGTATGGTGTGATGTGATATGGTATGGTGTGGTGTGGTGTGGTATGGTGTGGTATGGTATGGTGTGGTGTGGTGTGGTGTGGTGTGGTGTGATGTGGTATGGTGTGGTGTCCTATGGTGTGTGTATGGTGTGGTGGTATGGTGTGGTGTGGTATGGTGTGGTATGGTGTGGTGTGGTATGGTGTGGTATGGTGGTGTGGTATGGTGTGGTATGGTGTGGTATGGTGTGGTAGTGGTATGGTGTGGTGTGGTATGGTGTGGTGTGGTGTGGTATGGTGTATGGTGTATGGTGGTGGTATGGTGTGGGTGGTGGTGTGGTATGGTATGGTGTGGTGTGGTATGGTGGTGTGGTGTGGTATGGTATGGTATGGTGTGGTGTGATATGGTGTGGTGTGGTGTGATATGGTGTGGTGGTGTGGTGTGGTGTGGTGTGGTATGGTGTGGTGGTATGGTGTGGTGTGATATGGTGTGGTATGGTGTGGTGTGGTGTGATGATGGTGTGGTGTGGTGTGGTGTGGTGGTGTGGTGTCCTATGGTGTGGTGTCCTATGGTGTGGGTGGTGTGGTGGTGTGGTGTGATATGGTGTGGTGTGGTGTGGTGTGGTGTGTGTATGGTGGTGGTGTGGTATGTGGTGGTATGGTGTGGTGTGATATGGTGTGGTGTGGTGTGATGGTGTGGTATGGTGTGGTGTGGTGTGGTGTGGTATGTCCTATGGTGTGATATGGTGTGGTGTGATATGGTGTGGTGTGGTGTGGTATGGTGTGGTGTGGTGTGGTATGGTGTGGTGTGGTGATGGTGTGGTGTGGTGTGATATGGTGTGGTGTGGTGTGGTATGGTGTGGTGTGATGTGGTATGGTGTGGTGTAGTATGGTGTGGTATGGTATGGTGTGGTATGGTGGTGGTGTGGTATGGTGTGGTGTGGTGTGGTGTGGTGTGTGTGGTGTAGTGTGATATGGTGTGGTGTGGTATGGTGTGGTGTGGTGATGTGGTGTATGGTGTGGTGTGGTATGTGTGTATGGTGTGGTATGGTGATGGTGTGGTGTGGTGTGGTATGGTATGGTGTGGTATGGTGTGGTGATGATATGTGGTGTGGTGTGGTGTGGTATGGTGTGGTATGGTGTGGTGTGATGATGGTGTGGTGTGGTGTGATGATGGTGTGGTGTGGTATGGTGTGGTGTGGTGTGGTGTGATGATGTGTGGTGTGTGTCCTATGTGTGGTGTAGTGTGGTGTGATGTGTGGTGTGGTGTGGTGATGTGTGGTGTGGTATGTGTGGTGTGTGGTGTGGTGTAGTATGGTGTGGTGATGGTGTGGTGTGTGTGATGATGTGTGGTGTGGTGTGGTGTGGTGTGATGGTATGTGTGTGGTATGGTATGTGTGTGTATGGTGTGTATGGTGTAGTATGGTGTGGTGTGTATGATGGTGTGGTGTGATATGGTGTGGTGTGGTGTGGTGTGATATGTGGTGTGGTGTGATGATGTGTGGTGTGGTGTGATGATGTGTGGTGGTGTGTATGGTGTGGTGTGATGTATGGTGTGGTGTGATGATGTGTGGTATGGTGTGATATGGTGATGTGTGGTGTGGTGTGGTGATGATGTGGTATGGTGTGGTGTGGTGATGATGGTGTGGTGTGATGTGTGATGATGGTGTGGTGTGGTGTGATGATGGTGTGGTGTGGTGTGGTGGTATGATGTGTGGTGTGGTATGGTGTGGTGTGTGTGTGATGATGGTGTGGTGGTGTGGTGTGATATGGTGTGGTGTGGTGTGGTGATGATGTGTGTGTGGTGTGATGATGTGTGGTGTGGTGTGATATGGTGTGGTGTGTGATGTGTGTATGGTGTGGTGTGGTATGGTGATGTGATGTGGTGTGGTGTGGTGTGGTGTGGTGTGGTGTGATGATGTGTGGTATGGTGTGATATGGTGTGTATGATGATGTGTGGTGTGGTGTGATATGGTGTGATGATGTGATGTGGTGTGGTATGGTGTGGTATGGTGTGTATGATGATGATATGGTGTGATATGGTGTGGTATGGTGTGGTATGGTGTGTATGGTGTGGGTATGTGGTATGGTGTGATATGTGGTGTGATGTGTGATATAGTGTGATATGGTGTGATATGGTGTGATATGGTGTGGTATGGTGTGATATGTGTGATATGGTGTGGTGTGGTGTGGTATGGTGTGGTGTGATGATGATATGGTGTGGTGTGATATGATGTGATATGGTGTGGTGTGGTGATGTGTGGTGTGGTGTCCTATGGTGTGATGTGGATGGTGTGGTGTGTGTGGTAGTGTCCTATGGTGTGGTGTGGTGTGATGTGTGTGATGGTGTGGTGTAGTGTCCTATGGTGTGGTGTGGTATGGTGATGTGATGATGTGTGGTGTAGTGTCGGTGTGGTGTGGTGTGGTGTGGATGATGATGGTGTAGTGTCCTATGGTGTGGTGTGGTGTGTGTGATGATGTGTGTGTAGTGTCCTATGGTGTGGTGTGGTGTGGTGATGTGTGGTGTGGTGTCCTATGGTGTGGTGGTGTGGTGTGGATGATGTGTGGTGTGGTGTCCTATGGTGTGGTGTGATGATGATGTGTGGTGTAGTGTCCTATGGTGTGGTGTGGTGTGATGTGGTGTGGTGTATGTCCTATGGTGTGGTGTGATGATGTGTGGTGTGGTGTGGTGTGATGTGTGGTGTGGTGTGATGATGTGTGGTGTGGTGTGATGATGTGTGGTGTGTGGTGTGATGGTGTGGTGTGATGATGTGTGTGGTGTGTGTGATGATGTGTGGTGTGATGATGTGTGGTGTGGTGTGATGATGTGTGGTGTGATGTGTGGTGTGTAGTGTCCTGTGGTGTGGTGTGATGATGTGTGGTGTAGTGTCCTATGGTGTGGTGTGATGATGTGTGGTGTAGTGTCCTATGGTGTGGTGTGTGATGATGTGTGGTGTAGTGTCCTATGGTGTGGTGTGGTTTGTGTGGTGTGATGATGTCTATGGTGTCCTATGATGTGTGGTGTGATGATGTGTCCTGATGTGCTGTGTGTGTGGTGTGGTTTGGTGTGGTGTGATGATGTGTGGTATAGTGTCCTATGTGTGGGTGGTGGTTTGGTGTGGTGTGATGATGTGTGGTGTAGTGTCCTATGGTGTGGATGTGTGTGTGATGATGTGATGTGTGGTGTCCTATGTGTGTGGTGTGGTGTGGTGTGATGATGTGGTGTAGTGTCCTATGGTGTGGTATGGTGTGGTGTGATGATGTGTGATAGTGTCCTATGGTGTGGTGTGGTATGGTGTGATGTGTGTGTCCTGTGGTGTGTGGTGTGATGTGTGGTGTAGTGTCCTGATGGTGTGGTGTGGTGTGATGTGTGGTATAGTGTCTATGTGTGGTGTGGTGGTGTGATGTGTGGTGTAGTGTCCTATGGTGTGGTGTGGTGTGGTGTGTGTGTCCTATGTGTAGTGTCCTATGGTGTGGTGTGGTGTGATGATGTGTGGTGTAGTGTCCTATGGTGTGGTGTGGTGGTGTGATGATGTGTGGTGTAGTGTCCTATGATGGTGTGGTATGGTGTGGTGTGATGGTGTGTGGTGTAGTGTCCTATGGTGTGGTGTGGTGTGGTATGATGATGATGTGTGGTGTAGTGTCCTATGGTGTGGTATGGTGTGGTGTGATGATGTGTGGTGTAGTGTCCTATGGTGTGGTGTATGGTGTGGTATGGTGTGGTGTGATGATGTGTGGTGTAGTGTCCTATGGTGTGGTATGGTGTGGTATGGTGTGGTGTGATGATGTGTGGTGTAGTGTCCTATGGTGTGGTTTTTGTGTGGTGATGATGATGTGTGGTGTAGTGTCCTATGGTGTGTGTGGTGGTGTGGTGTGATGATGTGTGGTGTAGTGTCCTATGGTGTGGTATGGTGTGGTGTGATGATGTGTGGTGTAGTGTCCTATGGTGTGGTATGGTGTGGTGTGATGATGTGTGGTGTAGTGTCCTATGGTGTGGTGTGGTGTGGTATGGTGTGGTGTGATGATGTGTGGTGTAGTGTCCTATGGTGTGGTGTGGTATGGTGTGGTGTGATGATGTGTGGTGTAGTGTCCTATGGTGTGGTGTATGGTGTGGTGTGATGATGTGTGGTGTAGTGTCCTATGGTGTGGTGTGGTGTGGTATGGTGTGGTGTGATGATGTGTGGTGTAGTGTCCTATGGTGTGGTGTGGTATGGTGTGGTGTGATGATGTGTGGTGTAGTGTCCTATGGTGTGGTGTGGTGTGGTGTGATGATGTGTGGTGTAGTGTCCTATGGTGTGGTGTATGGTTGGTGTGATGATGTGTGGTGTAGTGTCCTATGGTGTGGTGTGGTGTGATGATGTGTGGTGTAGTGTCCTATGGTGTGTGGTGTGGTGTGATGATGTGTGGTGTAGTGTCCTATGGTGTGGTGTGGTGTGGTGTGATGATGTGTGGTGTAGTGTCCTATGGTGTGGTGTGGTGTGGTGTGATGATGTGTGGTGTAGTGTCCTATGGTGTGGTGTGGTGTGTGTGTGATGTGTGGTGTAGTGTCCTAGTGTGGTATGGTGTGGTGTGATGATGTGTGGTGTAGTGTCCTATGGTGTGGGTGGTGGTGTGGTGTAGATGGTGATGTGTGGTGTAGTGTCCTATGGTGTGGTATGGTGTGATGTGATGTGTGTAGTGTCCTATGGTGTGGTGTATGGTGTGATGATGTGTGGTGTGTCCTATGGTGTGGTGTGGTATGTTTGGTGTGATGATGTGTGGTGTAGTGTGGTGTGGTGTGGTGTGGTGTGATGATGTGTGGTGTGGTTTGGGTGGTGATGATGTGTGGTGTAGTGTCCTATGGTGTGGTGTGGTATGGTGTGATGATGTGTGGTGTAGTGTCCTATGGTGTGGTGTGGTGTGGTGTGATGATGTGTGGTGTAGTGTCCTATGGTGTGGTGTGGTGATGATGTGTGGTGTGTCCTATGGTGTGGTGTGGTGTGTGTGATGGTGGTGTGTGTCCTATGGTGTGGTGTGATGATGTGTGGTGTAGTGTCCTATGGTGTGGTGTGGTGTGTGATGATGTGTGGTGTAGTGTCCTATGGTGTGGTGTGGTGTGATGTGTGGTGTAGTGTCCTATGGTGTGGTGTGGTGATGATGTGTGGTGTAGTGTCCTATGTAATGATGTGTGGTGTAGTGTCCTATGGTGTGGTGTGGTGTGGTGTGGTGTGGTGTGTGTGATGGTGTGGTGTGATGATGTGTGGTGTAGTGTCCTATGGTGTGGTATGGTGTGGTGTGATGATGTGTGGTGTAGTGTCCTATGGTGTGGTATGGTGTGGTGTGGTGATGATGTGTGGTGTAGTGTCCTATGGTGTGGTGTGGTATGATGATGTGTGGTGTAGTGTGGTATGGTGTGATATGGTGTGTATGGTGTGGTATGGTGTGGTGTGATGATGTGTGGTGTAGTGTCCTATGGTGTGGTATGATGATGTGTGTGTAGTGTCCTATGGTGTGGTATGATGATGTGTGGTGTAGTGTCCTATGGTGTGGTATGATGTATGGTGTGGTGTGGTGATGTGTGGTGTGGTGTGATATGTGTGGTGTAGTGTCCTATGGTGTGGTATGATGATGATGTGGTGTAGTGTCCTATGGTGTGGTATGGTGGTGTGGTGTGATGATGTGTGGTGTAGTGTCCTATGGTGTGGTATGGTGTGGTGTGATGATGTGTGGTGTAGTGTCCTATGGTGTGGTGTGGTATGTGTGATGTGATGATGTGTGGTGTAGTGTCCTATGGTGTGGTATGTGGTGTGATGATGTGGTGTAGTGTCCTATGGTGTGGTATGGTGTGGTATGATGATGTGTGGTGTGGTGTCCTATGGTGTGGTATGATGATGTGTGGTGTAGTGTCCTATGGTGTGGTGTGGTGTGGTATGATGATGTGTGGTGTAGTGTCCTATGGTGTGGTATGGTGATGTGTGGTGTAGTGTCCTATGGTGTGGTATGATGATGTGTGTGTAGTGTCCTATCCTATGGTGTGGTATGGTGTGGTGTGGTGTTGTACGGTGGTGCTGGCTACGCTTGAGTTTGACTTTGAACCAAGCTGACATTGCATTATCGTCAGGGGATGAAAGACATAGACCGTGTTGTCTGTCTCGCTATTTTCATCGGGGCAACATACGACAAGTACAACTGGGCAAAAAGACAGTCGTTCTTCGGTCGAAAGTTTGTACCAAGAGTACATGAGGTCTACGTCTACTACACGACATGTGTGACATTCCAAAATCGTTACATTGAATATTAAATGATTGACCATTTTATCTAACGGAAATTATCACAGATGTTAACAGTATTATGTATAACATTTGATAAGTTGATATTTTAACAATGCCAGGCAAGATGACATATTTGTTTGCAAGGAGTGAAGCGATAGAGATAGATAGATAGATAGATAGAGATAGATAGATAGAGAGAGATAGATAGATAGATAGAGAGATAGAGAGAGAGAGAGAGAGAGAGAGAGAGAGAGAGAGAGAGAGAGAGAGAGAGAGAGAGAGAGAGAGAGAGAGAGAGAGAGAGAGAAAGAGAGAGAGAGAGAGAGAGAGAGAGAGAGAGAGAGAGAGAGAGAGAGAGAGAGAGAGAGAGAGAGAGAGAGAGAGAGAGAGAGAGAGAGAGAGAGAGAGAGAGAGAGAGAGAGAGAGAGAGAGAGAGAGAGAGAGAGAGAGAGAGAGAGAGAGAGAAGAGAGAGAGAGAGAGAGAGAGAGAGAGAGAGAAGAAGGAAAAAAACGAAGAGGTGAAAGAAAGAAAAAAGAAAAGTTTTGTTTCCATTGTCAGCATGTTCTTTGAACCAATATAATCAGTATAGATCTAGGCACTGTGCCCCCCCCCCCCCCCCACAACCGCCCACCAAAAAATAACAACAAAAAACACATGTGAAATGGAAAAAAATCAATAGAAAGAAGTAGTCAAATTTTCAGGGTCAACTTCCCTAAAATCGAGCAAACATGTTGCACCCATTAAAAATGCTATTCTGTGACAGTAAGCAGCCAATCTGGCATCAATGGATTCGTCTAGCTGCCGACAACACACTGGAAGGTCCCACAGAATTACAAGTGAGATTGGAAAATTTGGAGTAGAAATCTGAGGAAGGAATGTGCTTTCGTAACCTTCGTGCTACACGGTTACCCAGAAATCACGTGACTACGGGAAGTAACACACACCCACTCGGTAACTAATCTGCTAGATCTAGTTTATTATGGCCAAAACAAATTCATGCTGCAACGGAGAGGAGACATTTCTTGGTACATGGGACAAGTTTGAAGTCAGAATAAGGGGCACTAGTGTGAGCATATGGATTCAGGAAAATACAAATTATGTTACACAACTCTTAACAGCTGATAGGCCCAAGTGTTATCTCACCACTTAAAATATAAAGAGGTATTTACAGTCCGTATCCCCGCACAAGGGCAGGCTCACTGACAGTTCAACATTTATCACCCCCCCTCACGCAAGCCATTTCATTCAAAGTCCTGAACCTCCCTGGGGAGCATACAATACAGCAAGCTGATAGGCGCTTCATACTAATACCCTGACAACATCTTTCTCTGTCTATAACTGGTTACTCACTCACACCTGAGTCACGCCAGGGAAGTAGAGAGAAGCACTTTTCCTAAGAGTACAACGTTGTAAAAAAACATTCACCCTTTCTGTGCCAGCAATGGGTTTTGAACTAGTCAAGTGTGGTCGTGATTATAAACTCACTGCGTGACGATTTCTTAGCCACAACGCCTCTAGTCTTAGCCCACTTGAGTTGAGGTCTCAGCCACAACGCCTCTAGCCTTAGCCCACTTGAGTTGAGGTCTGAGCCACAACGCCTCTAGTCTTAGCCCACTTGAGTTGAGGTCACAACGCCTCAGCCACAACGCCTCTAGTCTTAGCCCACTTGAGTTGAGGTCTCAGCCACAACGCCTCTAGTCTTAGCCCACTTGAGTTGAGGTCTGACCCACAACGCCTCTAGTCTTAGCCCACTTGAGTTGAGGTCTGAAACAATTACTTGAGTTGAGGAAAATATAGCCACAACGCCTCTAGTCTTAGCCCACTTGAGTTGAGGTCTGAGAAACAATTATGAAAATATAGTCACAACGCCTCTAGTCTTACCCCACTTGAGTTGAGGTCTGAAACAATTACGAATTTATAGCCACAACGCCTCTAGTCTTAGCCACAACGCCTCTGAGTTGAGACTGAAACAATTACGAAAATATAGCCACAACGCCTCTAGTCTTAGCCCACTTGAGTTGAGGTGAAACTGAAACAATATAGCCACAACGCCTCTAGTCTTAGCCCAGTTATGAGGTCTGGAAACAATTATGAAAATATAGCCACAACGCCTCTAGTCTTAGCCCACTTGAGTTGAGGTCTGAAACAATTATGAAAATATAGCCACAAATATAAAAAATAATAATAAGGCCAAAGCTCACAACGAGACTCTAGTCTTAGCATATCCACTTGAGTTGAGGTCTGAAACACTTCCATTGTACGAATTTATAGCCACAACGCCTTAGTCTTAGCCCACTTGAGTTGAGGTCTGAAACAACTTATTGTCAAAATATTCAATGGCCACAACAGACACTTCCTAGTCAAAGGCCCACTTAGACAGTCAAAGGCATATTCACATGGCAATAGACAGACACTTCCACTGTCAAAGGCATATTCACATGGCAATAGACAGACACTTAGTCCCACAATGACACTTCCATTGTCAAAGGCATGAGTTGTCAAAGGCATATTCATGAAAGACACTTCCACTGTCAAAGGCATATTATGGCAATAGACAACACTTATTAAAACATCATATTACATAATGAAGACACTTCCATTGCCAAAGGCATATTCACTGGCAAAGAGGGTTGTCAAAGGCATATTCACATAGCAATAGACAGACACTTCCATTGTCAAAGGCATATTCACATGGCAATAGACAGACACTTCCATTGTCAAAGGCATATTCACATGGCAATAGACAGACACTTCCACTGTCAAAGGCATATTCACATGGCAATAGACAGACACTTCCATTGTCAAAGGCATATTCACATGGCAATAGACAGACACTTCCATTGTCAAAGGCATATTCACATGGCAATAGACAGACACTTCCACTGTCAAAGGCATATTCACATGGCAATAGACAGACACTTCCATTGTCAAAGGCATATTCACATGGCAATAGACAGACACTTCCATTGTCAAAGGCATATTCACATGGCAATAGACAGACACTTCCATTGTCAAAGGCATATTCACATGGCAATAGACAGACACTTCCATTGTCAAAGGCATATTCACATGGCAATAGACAGACACTTCCACTTCCATTGTCAAAGGCATATTCACATGGCAATAGACAGACACTTCCATTGTCAAAGGCATATTCACATGGCAATAGACAGACACTTCCATTGTCAAAGGCATATTCACATGGCAATAGACAGACACTTCCATTGTCAAAGGCATATTCACATGGCAATAGACAGACACTTCCATTGTCAAAGGCATATTCACATGGCAATAGACAGACACTTCCATTGTCAAAGGCATATTCACATGGCAATAGACAGACACTTCCACTGTCAAAGGCATATTCACATGGCAATAGACAGACACTTCCACTGTCAAAGGCATATTCACATGGCAATAGACAGACACTTCCATTGTCAAAGGCATATTCACATGGCAATAGACAGACACTTCCATTGTCAAAGGCATATTCACATGGCAATAGACAGACACTTCCATTGTCAAAGGCATATTCACATGGCAATAGACAGACACTTCCATTGTCAAAGGCATATTCACATGGCAATAGACAGACACTTCCATTGTCAAAGGCATATTCACATGGCAATAGACAGACACTTCCATTGTCAAAGGCATATTCACATGGCAATAGACAGACACTTCCACTGTCAAAGGCATATTCACATGGCAATAGACAGACACTTCCATTGTCAAAGGCATATTCACATGGCAATAGACAGACACTTCCATTGTCAAAGGCATATTCACATGGCAATAGACAGACACTTCCATTGTCAAAGGCATATTCACATGGCAATAGACAGACACTTCCATTGTCAAAGGCATATTCACATGGCAATAGACAGACACAATAGACAGACACTTCCATTGTCAAAGGCATATTCACATGGCAATAGACAGACACTTCCACTGTCAATTGGCATATTCACATGGCAATAGACAGACACTTCCATTGTCAAAGGCATATTCACATGGCAATAGACAGACACTTCCATTGTCAAAGGCATATTCACATGGCAATAGACAGACACTTCCATTGTCATATTCAAGGCATATTCCATTGTCATGGCATAATAGACAGACACTTCCACTGTCAAAGGCATATTCACATGGCAATATACAGACACTTCCATTGTCAAAGGCATATTCACATGGCAATAGACAGACACTTCCATTGTCAAAGGCATATTCACATGGCAATAGACAGACACTTCCATTGTCAAAGGCATATTCACATGGCAATAGACATACACTTCCACTGTCAAAGGCATATTCAAATGACGTAGTCTGCTTGTCTACTTGAAGGGGAACAAGCTGCTTGTCGTGTCTCGTCCTGGACATACGTTTAAATAGTGCTTTCTTCATTTCCTTTATTTTCGTTCTGTCTGAGTCTATGTTTCTCTCTGTTTGTCTGTATGTCTGTCTCTGTCTGGCTCTCTCTGTCTGTATGTCTGTCTCTGTTTGGCTCTCTCTGTCTGTATGTCTGTCTGTCTGTATGGCTCTCTGTGTCTGTATGTCTGTCTCTGCGTCGGTGTGATCTTCACACGAGATTTTTTTTATCATGTCTCCGATGGGACTAGGTGCCGATCCACCTATCTGGACCAAGGGGGGGGGGTGGTTTAGATTTTACTCGGAAAAATAATTGAGAACATTTTTGAACTGCTGATGGGATTTGAACCCGCGACCTTTGGCATGAGAGGTCGACACCTTGCCTCTGGACTACTGAGTCCCTCCAACAACAACAAAACCCTAAAACCAAAAAACAAACAACCCCATTAATACACACACACACACACACACACACACACACACACACACACACACACGTATGTCACACCGACCTGTTGAGGAAACGGTTGATGTTGTGGTCTTCCATTTTTTTTTAGCGTGATGTCACGTTTAATTAACGTTTTCCTCTCGTACATGAGCTATGAGAAGTTATAATATAGCTATAACACAGAGGTTATACATCTATAACATTCCACAACACGCTGGCTTATCCATCCTCAATAGAAGTCTTCAAACTGACAGGGCTTCGGCTTCCTTCCTTTTGACCCACTGTCTCGCCTGTTGCAAAACAACAAATAGATCTAGTCTGTTGTCACACCGCGTCAATGAAAACAGTTAGACCGCTGTTAAATACTGATTGTGTCAATCCAAAAATAACACAAACGAATTACTCTACTGTTCCACTGCTTCGATAGACTTAATAGTTTAGTAGTCTGGTATAACACACTGTGTCAATGAAATAACCAATTGATTTCATCGAACAGGTCGGAAAGTTCACATGACTGCTTTGAAGTTCACACAATCCGGAACAAGGATGGCTTGGTGTAGGCCTAAAATAGTTCTAAGAACACCCAAAAAAAAAAAAAAAAAACAAAAAATGTGCACAATTGCCTTTACATGTAGGAAAACTATGTTGTTTTTAAAAAAAGTGTGAACACAAGATCTAATTGTTTGCCTTCCAACACAGTAGACTATGTCATAGATTGTATTTATTATTTCTTTTTCGTTTTTTGTTGTTTCTGTCGTTTCTTTTAGTGTCACGAAAGATGAGTGGAGGAGTGGATCAAGTGGATCAAGCTAAATATCCAAAGTACACCCCCCCCCCCCTCCTATAAGAAAATATCTACCCATAATAATAATAATAACAACAACAACAATAATATAATAGTAATAGTTATAGTAATAATAGTAATAGTAATAATAATAATAATAATAACAACAACAATAATAATAATAGTAATAGTTATAGTAATAATAGTAATAGTAATAATAATAATAATAATAATAACAACAACAACAATAATAATAATAGTAATAGTTATAGTAATAATAGTAATAGTAATAATAATAATAATAAT
>JAXRKP010000201.1:157500-165000 GCA_037039925.1 Doris montereyensis
CCTAAACGGACTAAATGAAAGAAACAGGGTGTAACACCACCGCTTGTCACGGCCAACCTAAACGGACTAAATGAAAGAAACAGGTGTAACATCACCGCTTGTCACGGCCAACCTAAATGGACTAAATGAAAGAAACAGGGTGTAACACCACCGCTTGTCACAGCCAACCTAAACGGACTAAATGAAAGAAACAGGGTGTAACACCACCGCTTGTCACGGCCAACCTAAACGGACTAAATGAAAGAAACAGGGTGTAACACCACCGCTTGTCACAGCCAACCTAAACGGACTAAATGAAAGAAACAGGGTGTAACATCATCGCTTGCCAACCGTCCAACCTGAGACGAGAGGAATAGAAATGACACAAGGAAGAAGAACAGGAAGAGAGCCAAGTCCGCTTCGTTGAGAGAGCAGGAGATAGCAAAGACACAAGGAGAGAGAGAGAGAGAGAGAGAGAGAGAGAGAGAGAGAGAGAGAGAGAGAGAGAGAGAGAGGAGGGGAGGAGAGAGAGAAGAGAGGGGAGAGAGGGAGAGAGAGAAAAACAAGAAAGAGAGAGGAGAGAGAGAGAGAGAGAGAGAGAGAGGAGTTCTTCAAGAGAGAGAGAGAGAGAGAGAGAGAGAGAGAGAGAGAGAGAGAGAGAGAGAGAGAGAGAGAGAGAGAGAGAGAGAGAGAGAGAGAGAGAGAGAGAGAGAGAGAGAGAGAGAGAGAGAGAGAGAGAGAGAGAGAGAGAGAGAGAGAGAGAGAGAGAGAGAGAGAGAGAGAGATTTAACGGTGTTCATCGTTGGTAGATGTGGGAATGAAGAGTGTTAGACATGACAATTAACGATTTATATTTAATTAAATTTGAGCGTATTTGACTAACATGTTTTATTTCATATCAGCACAAAGGAAAAGTATTTTCATTTCTCATTTATATTGCTCATGTTATTATATCATGAATACCTGTATCGTTATTACTATTATCAGTATAATTATTATCATTACGTTATTATTATAATCATTATTATTCATATTATTATTATAATGTCATTTTAGTATTGTCATTATCATTACTATTATTACATGCATCATTATCATTATTATTATCATCCTTATTATCTACTATTATTAGCAATATCATTATTATTATTATTATTATTATTATTATTATTATTATTATTTATTATTATTATTATTATTGTCACAAAGATCTTGTCAATGTGTTAGTATGAAGCGCCTAACAGGCTGCTGTACTGTTAAGCTCACAAGATAGCTCCTCCCCAACTTGTAATACCCCCCCTTCACAACGTCTAATCCCCCCTCCTCCCTCCCGATCCAAATAAAACAAGAAAAATTGAAGTGTCATACAGATGAATCTAAACTTTTTAGTCATGTCAACGTTTCTTCTTCTTCTTGATTTACCCATAGTTTCTTTAGTTTCATTCATTGGAATTTACCTCGTCCACCATTGCCGTGATCTCAGGGTCAATTAAGATGAAACAGTAAGAGGAAAGATACGTGAAAGAAGGAAAGGAAAGGAAAGAAATGGGACCTACCAGTATCACCCACGATATCAACCGCTCGCTGATTTCATCCATGGCTTAATGTCAGAAGAGGTAAACGAAAAAAAAGGAAACGAAGGAAAATACTATTTTTGTTTGTTAATCTTATCGGAAATCCCCCAGTCACCATATGCGGTAATTTCAGCGTGATGTAACAGCAAGATAAACAACATGTGAAAGAATGGAATTTGTTTGTTTGTTTAATTGACATTGACCCTGACCACCATTGTGATGATATTCAGGGTGAATTAACAGGAGAAACAGCCAATAAATGTATTGACAGCGAAAGAGTAAAAATCAAACAAGTAGGAACATTACCAGCACCACCGACCAACCACCCGCGAAACAATGAAAGGGTAGAGGTGGGTCCTAACAGTAATACCCGAAACTAACCACAGAGGTATCAGACAACAGCAGACGACAGCAGATGAGATAAAGAAAAGTGGAGCGGGGTATTACCAGAAGAGAAAAAGAAAAGAAGAGTGAATAGAAAGAGATGAATATGAGCATTGTCACATTGTCATGATGATGCAAGAAGAGCTAAACCCAATTTTCATCAGAAAAGAAACCCCAAAACAATAATAACTACACGATTTACAAAATTTTGACTTCGACACACACACGACACACTAAAACAAAGCCAAAAAACCCCAACAAAAAACAGCACAAAGTAGTTAATTATCTATGTGACGATGAGCTCTGCTTCTATAATTGAAATTTAACATGTCCACCATTGCATTGATCTTAGGGTGAATTAACAGGAAGCAGCAAGATAAAAATAGAAGTGAAAGCGTAAAAAAAGAAGAGGAAAAAGCTACCAGCACCGCCCGCCAATCACCCCCGCGTGACGATGAGCAACACCTATGGTGCTATGACCAATAATTAGACCTACAATGATATCAAAATCTCGCGTTTCATATTGATTGATAACCATGCAACTCTCACGATTAGCGATTAGTTTATTTTCTTTAAACATCAATCAAATCGATATCGTTGATACGTCATGTTATCGACTCTTACTGATAGCCGTAAACATATCGGTTCTTATGTAATCACAGCCCTAAACATATGATTCGCACAGCAACGATGATTATTTTCAGGACGAAAATGATTAGCACAGGAAGATGATTATTTTCAGGACGAAAATGATTCACACAGGAAGATGATTATTTTCAGGACGAAAATGATTCACAGAGGAAGATGATTATTTTCAGGACGAAAATGATTCACACAGGAAGATGATTATTTTCAGGACGAAAATGATTCACACAGGAAGATGATTGGGTAAATATTGACAGGAGAAAACGACTGAAAGAGCATGAGATGATGAAGGGTAGATATATTGACAGGAGAAAATGAGTCAAACAAGATGATGAAGGGTAGATATATTGACAGGAGAAAATGAGTCAAACAAGATGATGAAGGGTAGATATATTGACAGGAGAAAATGAGTCAAACAAGATGATGAAGGTAGAGTTGAAGATATATTGACAGGAGAAAATGAGTCAAACAAGATGATGAGTGAGGGTAGATATATTGACAGAGAAATGAGTCAAACAAGATGATGAAGGGTAGATATATTGACAGGAGAAAATGAGTCAAACAAGATGATGTAAGATATATTGACAGGAGAAAATGAGTCAAACAAGATGATGAAGGGTAGATATATTGACAGGAGAAAATGAGTCAAACAAGATGATGAAGGGTAGATATATTGACAGGAGAAAATGAGTCAAACAAGATGATGAAGGGTAGATATATTGACAGGAGAAAATGAGTCAAACAAAAAGATGAAGGGTAGATATATTGACAGGCGAAAATGACTCACACAAGATGATGAAGGGTAGATATATTGACAGGAGAAAATGAGTCACACAAGATGATGAAGGGTAGATATATTGACAGGAGAAAAAACTAACACAAGATGATGAAGGAATAAATTAACAGGAGAAAAAAATTAAGACAAGACGATGAAAGGAATAAATTAACAGGAGAAAAAAAACTAAGACAAGACGATGAAGGGAATAAATTAACAGGAGAAAATGACTCACACAAGATGATGAAGGGTAGATATCTTGACAGGAGAAAATGACTAACACAAGAGGATGAAGGTCAGATGTATTGACAGCAGAAAATGAACCATACCGGTACGATGCGATGAAAAGCGGCTATTGACAAAAGTTGCACAGACTACTTTGTCCACCTAGGGGCAGAGACGAGGTGGACATTGGATGTCGCCCTAGTCTCTTCAAATCTTGTGATCTCACAGCTATTGTCGGCGACTAGACCTGAGCAACGCGAACGTAAGAAAACGAATGTCACCACGGCTCTCAAGCTTGTGGACAATTGAAAATCATTGGAGCTTACATATTTGATTTTGTCTCTGTTCGTGTTCATTCGACTGTGGGCTTTCGTTAACCAGTAGACTAGTAATAAGTGCCCCATAGGAACAAAAAGACGAAACAAATACGAGCCAACAATGGAACAGACAGAAGAAGAAAAACGACTAATCTTTATCTTTAGGCATCAATGTAATTCAACCCGCCACCTCTACGTCGGCACCCATCGCTTCGTTAATATGCTACCAACCGAGCTATGCTTATTATCTCTTGGCTTGGTCGGTAGATGGAGTGTGAAAAGACAGTGTGCTACCAACCGAGCTAGCTATGCTCCTTGGCTTGGTCGGTAGATGGAGTGTGAAAAGACAGTGTGCTACCAACCGAGCTAGTTATGCTCCTTGGCTTGGTCGGTAGATGGATGTGTGAAATAAAAAAGACAAAGTGTGCTACCAACCGAGCTTTGAGTTATGCTCCTTGGCTTGGTCGGTAGATGGAGTGTGAAAAGAGAGCGCACAACCAACCCAGCTAACTACGCTCCTTTAAGTCATTACACTTTGTCTGTGCACTTGTAGATCTGCAAGTTCCACTTTAGACAGTGATGCAATATGCATAAGAAGAGTACATAATAGTCCAAAGTTAACATATTTATTAGTAACCTTTATATAGACGGGCGACGTATTTGTGACGTAATCCACATGGTCCCTGATAACATCTAAAGCGGGCCACTCACTACGCAGATCCCGTCCTCATGACAGTCTCAAGACGATCTTACGACGGTCTAAAAGACCCCCCCTCTCTCTCTCTCTCTCTCCCTCCCTCCTCCTCTCTCTCTCTCTCTCTCTCTCTCTCTCTCCTCCCTTCCTCCCTCTCCCCTCCCCCCCTCTCTCTCTCTCTCTCTCTCTCTCTCTCTCTCTCTCTCTCTCTCTCCTCTCTCTCTCTCTCTCTCTCTCTCTCTCTCTCTCTCTCGGTAACTCTCCGCTTGGATGCATCTCTCTCTAGCTGGCACGTTTAAAAGACAATTTATAAACATTATTACAGCAAATGTTTGATAGCAACATTTGGTATCAAATCGCACTAGAATTTGACGTTGATGACGATTCTGAAGTCAGATTTACATTCTTTTAAATTTTGACTTCGAGACATCCCTTTATTTTGAGTATCGAGTATTCCGTTGGCAATTAAAAACTGCGATCCGACAGAAAAATTTTCAGGATCGTTCTGACTTCAAGCGGTCGCACCGTTTTTTGTGGTTTTTAACTGAACAGTTTGGCCCGTGTGTGATCTCAAGACCGTCTTTAGACCGTCTTGAGATCGCATTGAGATGGTCTTGAGACCGTCTTTTAAGTGTGTAGTGAGTGGTGGGCTTAACTCATGACGTATCGTATTGGATTCAATTTTGAAGCATGAGTGACATTGATGCGTTTTGTTATTTCAAGAGTAAAGACAGAAAATGAGTTGCGTTTGGACTGTTGATAATGTTTCCTTCTTTTTCCTTCTTCTTCGTTTTAGTTTCTTTTCTCCGATGCTTTCAGCTTTCAGCTCAAACTAACGTTCATCCGCGTTGATTCCCATCTTCGACCTCAGACATATTCGTCATAATTGAACACGGTACACACGTTAAGTCATACTTAGACAGACTCTTTCCATTCCATTGAAATTGACCAACTGCCGGCATTCCACAAGTGATACCCCAAGAGTGATTTCGGATTCGTTTATAAGATGCCACTATCCAAAGAGTGCAAATTAAAGGACAAGAAAAGCAGTTACCTGTAAAGTTGAAGAGTAACACAGGGGGGAGGGGGGGGCTGTCCTATGGCTATGAAACCTCACAGCTACCCACTTACGTCTAGAACATCAACAATTACAGCGATGTGATAACCAACAATAGTAGCATATAATTGACACGTCGAGTTTTTGTTTTGTATATCAAATTATACGTTATCATTTTAAGTATCCATGGTTACACAAAGGTGAAATCTTGAATCAAAGTCAAGGTTCCCATTGGCAACATTCATCTTTCTGTATGTCTGTATTACATCAACAATTTCAATATCTCTCTTTTATTTCTAGTCACTCTCTGGCAACACTTTCTTTCTCAATCTCGTTGTTTCGTCTCTCTCTCTCTCTCTCTGTCTCTGTGTTTCTCTGTGTGTGTGTATGTGTATATGTCTGTCTCTCTGTCTGTATGCACGTGTGTCTCTATCTGTGTCTCTGTCTCTGTCTCTTCATCTCCATCTCTCTCTCTCTCTCTCTCTCTCTCTCTCTCTCTCTCTCTCTCTCTCTCTCTCTGTGTCTCTCTCTCTCTCTCTCTCTCTCTCTCTCTCTCTCTCTCTCTCTCTCTCTCACTCAGACACCTCAGACTCTCTCTCTCTCTCGTTTCTCTCTCTCTCTCATTCTGACTCTCTCTCTCTCTCTCTCTCTCTCTCTCCCCTCTCTTCTCTGTTTATCCTCTCTCCCCCTCCCCATCGTGTGACATTTATCTCTCTCTCGCTCTAACATTATCTCTATGTTTGAGTTCATTTTCTCTCTGTTCTTTCTTCTCGTTCTCTCTCTCTCTCTCTTTCTCTCTTCTTCTCTCTCTCTCTCTACTCTCTCTCTCTCTCTGTCTTTCTCCTGTTTATCTGTCTCTGTCTCTCTCTTTCTCTCTCCCCATCTTTCTGTTTGTCTCTGTCTCTGTCTCTATCCTCCTGATTCTCTCTCTTGGAAATGGTCTGTCTCTCTCTCTCTCTCTCTCTCTCTCTCGCATGGCTCTTTGATCTCTCTCTCTAAGCATTCCTCTCTCTTTCTCTCCATCCATCTCCATCCTCTCTCTCTCTCTCTCTTTCACTCTCTCTTTCTCTCTCTCTCTCTCTCTCTCTCTCTCTCAAGTGATGTGCGTACTTGTGTTACAGCGTAATGTATTTCGTTCGCCGCCAGGTTTCCATAATTAAGATTGCGGGTTTTTTAACGGTAGACACGATTTAGGTCACTTCATAAGACCAAAGTCGACGTTGAAATAACTACTGTCAAAGGAAACAGGTAGTAGAACCCTGACTGGTGTGATACTGGCCATGACATCTCCCCCCCCCCACATTCTCGGCATACACTTTTTAAGAGTGAGATAATACGTGTATGGCTTAAGACAACTTCACTGAAGCTCGACCTCTGACTCATACTTATAAAATAAACGTCTCTGACCGTTACCATTAACGCCGGAGCCAGTATTGATGGGGCGTGAAAAGACAGTGTGCTACCAAGCGGTCGAGCTAGCTATGCTCCTTGGCTTGGTGGTAGATTGGTGAAAAGAGTTGAGTGTGCTACCAACCGAGCTAGCTATGCTCTGGCTTGGTCGGTAGATGGAGTGTGACAGTGTGCTACCAACCGAGCTAGCTATGCTCCTTGGCTTGGTCGGTAGATGGAGTGTGACAGTGTGCTACCAACCGAGCTAGCTATGCTCCTTGGCTTGGTCGGTAGAGTGGAGTGTGCTACCAACCGAGCTACTATGCTCCTTGGCTTGGTCGGTAGATGGAGTGTGAAAAGACAGTGTGCTACCAACCGAGCTAGCTGCTCCTTGGCTTGGTCGGTAGATGGAGTGTGAAAAGACAGTGTGCTACCAACCGAGCTAGCTATGTCGGTAGTAC